>OZ024920.1:43531136-43625871 GCA_964017225.1 Netelia inedita
TTTGACCATCCCCCGACCCCCCAAACTCTAGAGAGTAAATTTCAAATATCGGCTACCGGCACCTGCCGAAGGTTCAAATTTTGTTGTGTCTTCATGGTTCCTCATTTATTTAACGAGCAGCAAAAATAATAGCGAAAAGAACAATTTGCAGAAGAGTGATTAAAATTGTTTAGGATCAACCGCCAACATTCTTGAACGCACCTTACAGCGCGGCGATACCCGAGAATACGCCAAAAGGTCATACCGTTCTAACGGTGAGAGCGCGCGATGGTGACACCGGTGAATCCAGGCCGTTGTTGCTGAACCTCGAGGACGATGTGCTCAAGCACTTCGAGCTCGTCACGTCGAGAGATGGTGACATAGCGATCGGTACACTCGTCACGACGGACATACCGCTCGATCGTGAAAATCCTCGTATTTTACACGATGGAGGAATTTACAGCTTTCGCGTAAGGGCAACGGAGCTTATCAACGACGAGATACCGGCCGATACGGAAACCTCGGTCGTCACGATCGTTATCACCGATGTCGACGATCTTTCACCGATGTTTAACGAGAATTATTTCAATATTAAAATTTTTGAGGATATCGGACTCGATACTCCACTCCCAGGTAAATTCATGGGATTTAAAAAAAATTTAATTGGAGTTCGATTGCTTATAGTTTTTTATATTAAAAAAGAAGAAAACAAATTCTTTTAGTTGAGGGTGTTTTTGAAATATCGGACGAATATTTTAATTTGCTTTTTAACAGGACTGAACATGGTGGTGAGTGACGAGGACGTTGGTGACAACGCGAAATTTATTCTCGAGCTGCGAGATGCGCCGAATTATCCCGGAATAAGCTCAGCTTTTACCGTGAGTCCGGAACATGCCCAAGGTCGTGTTCCCGTTGTGATAAGAGCCAAGGACACGAGTGTCCTTGATTACGACGTCGACGATCCTGCGAAACGGGAATTGGACTTCGATGTCGTAGCACTCGTCGGTGGAAGAGTCGTGAGTTTGATTCAATATTTTTATTTATTCTAATAAAAAAATTTTTTTTTTGCTGTCAGAATTATAAAAATAAATAAAAAAGAAACTTACACAATTTAAAAAAAATTCGCAATCAAGATTACATTACTTTGTGATGTAAAATCATAATTTGAAAATTTTATTTTAGGCCGCTTCATCTCGAGTCCATATAAAACTGATGGACGCGAACGATCACGCCCCCGAATTTTCTCAAGCGGTTTATAAACTTTCGATACCCGAGGACGCCGAGCCTGGAACGAATTTCGGCAACGTAGTGGCCAAGGACGCCGACAGCGGAGCGTTCGGCGAGCTGACTTACACTCTGCGTGGTTTTGGCGCCGATAAGTTCACTACCGATCCGAAAAATGGCGGAATTTCATTAGCCAAAAGATTGGACTACGAGACACAAAAATCTTATTCATTGACGATGGAGGCGAAAGACGGCGGTGGACGCGTGTCGACGGTTAATATTTTGATCGAGCTTGAGGACGTCAACGACAATCTGCCGATTTTCGAGCAGCGAGAATATTCGCGCACCGTTCGCGAGGGAGCGACCAGTTTCGATCCACAGATGTTCGTACGAGCCACGGACATCGATGGTCCGAATCACGGAAATGGAAAGGTCACTTATTCGATAAATCGTCACAACAGCATGACCGACAATGTGTTCAAGGTCAATCCCGAGACCGGCGAGGTTACGATGATTTTACCGGCAAAATCGGGCGATACCGAGCGCGGTCTTTACGAGTTGGAAATTCGTGCCACCGATGCTGGAAAGCCACCTCTTCACTCAGACGCCAAATTGCTCGTCCGAGTCGGTGTGCCCGGAAACCAGAAACCGATTTTTCGTGGTAATTACAAAGCTGGCTCGCCCGGACCCAATAGTTACCGGGGGAGACTCTTGGAAAATGCGACTCCTGGTACCGAAGTGATCAAGGTCGTTGCTAACGACCCTGACGGTAGAGACAGTCTGCTGCAGTATTACATAGCTTCCGGTGCTAAGGACAATTTCGTAATCGACTCGAGGTACGAACCGATCAGTCGACGATCGTTTGTCGTTTTTATCATTTTATCTTGTTCGTTTTTGTCGATGGAATTTTTGAGATCGGTATAACAAATTTGTGTTTCCTGTCATCAGCAGGTTTCGTTGCATGTCACGAATTCACGAATCCTTCAATTGAGAGCTTAATATTTTCATTGAAAAATCGTTGATCAATATATTACAGATTTTTTTTATCATACCGATTTTTGCTAATAAAACAATTCGATCTCCAGTTCCGGTATAATTACCGTTTCTCCAGACGCAAGACTAGATCTGGAGACCGGCGGGGACAAATACGAGGTCATAGTATACGCGGTGGACTCTGGAACACCTGTTAGAGAAACAGCTACGACCACGGTCACTGTTAACGTTTTGGACGTCAATAACAAACCGCCCAAATTCAAAAAATCGACGTATCTGGTTTACGTCTCCGAGCGAGCTGCAATCGGTAAGTTGTCGCGAAATTAATTTATTGCAATTAATCATTCGATTAAATTAATTGATTTAAATAACTTAATTAATTATTAATTAAATACAGGCGAACCGGTGCTCAAAGTTTCCGCGACCGATCCGGACTCCGACTCGAATATCGAATATTCGATAATCGAGCCGATAAAAGCAGTCGATAAAACAGGAGTTGCCTTGAAGAGTACGAAGCCTTACGACTACAAAACAGCGTTTCGAATAAATTCGACAACCGGCTCGATCTCGGTGAATCGAGTGCTTGATTATCAAGTCGCGGCCGTCGTCATACTGACCGTTCAAGCGAGAGACTTGAACGCATTTGTCGATAAGGAAAAACAGGTGGCTGAGGTTGAAGTGACGATTTACATTCAGGCCTACAGCGACGACAATCCAAGTTTTACAAATCCGGGCTGGTCGCCGAACAATCCGACGATTCGTATCACCGTACCAGAAGAACAACCTTTGGGAACGACCCTCATGATGCTCTCTGCTAAGGAACCCATGACGGGATGGCCCGTGCAGAGATTCGAACTCGTGCGAGAGGACGACGACGAAG
The DNA here is from genome assembly GCA_964017225.1 of Netelia inedita. Classification (NCBI taxonomy): domain Eukaryota; kingdom Metazoa; phylum Arthropoda; class Insecta; order Hymenoptera; family Ichneumonidae; genus Netelia; species Netelia inedita. The sequence goes on from OZ024920.1 coordinate 43,534,213, forward strand.
GTTACGTCAACGTTGGAGTCCAAAGTGGAAACGTCGTTCTCAGCAAGAGACTCGACTACGAGGCGTTGAATCAAAAGGTGATCATTTTAGTTGATTGATATGTTTGGCTCAATGTCTCGAATTTATTAAAAATTGAATAATCACAAATGTTCATGATTTTTTTTTTAAATTGATGGAATTTTTATTATTTTACTGTTGATCATGATTTGATCTGAGATTTGACGTAATTTTATTTGAATTTACTTAAAATTTTTGTTTTTGGGAAATTGCAGTTCATACGGTTCAAAGTTCGAGCACTGGCGCGTGATTACGACATAACGCGAAAAATGTCCGAGGCGACGGTAATAGTGGAGGTCGTAGATGTCAATGACAACAGTCCATTATTCAGTCACGAAGATTACAAGATATCGGTCCTTGAGTCGTCGCAACCTTCGAAAATCGTTTTGAACGTGAGAGCAATAGACATGGATAGTTCGAATACGGAGCAGGAAGTAAAAAGGGGATACGGCGAGGTGAGATACTCGCTGACTGGTGAAAATGCGAATCTCTTCGAGATCGATCCGATAAGCGGAAACATCCAGATCGGTAAAAACATAACTCTCGATCGCGAGAGACAATCCGTTCTGAGATTTTACGTCGTCGCCTCGGACATGCCCCAGGGCGGTGCCGAGCAGAAAACAACCAGGGGTTTGGTAACTGTCGATGTTCTCGATGTGAATGACAATGCACCGAGCTTTCCGCAGGATTCTTACACAGCCGTTATACCAGAAAATGCGCCGAAAGGCGTGAGCGTCGTCAATATCACCGCTACCGATCCCGACGAGGGAAAGGGTGGGATGGTTCACTTTGATATCATCGACGAAGGAGAAGCCAATGGTAAGCCGACCGATTTTTCTTTTTGTTATTATTTGTGTAATTTTTTTAATTTATCACTAACCGATTGATCGACGCAGGTCTCTTTAAAATCAATCACGAAACTGGTGAGATATCGTCCGCGAAGAAACTTACCGGCAAAGGTCGAACTGAGCCTTATAACATGCGAGTTCGTGCCCAGGATTCCGGAACGCCGACTCTCTACAGCGACGTGACCTTGACCCTCTACATCGGTGATGTCGTCAGCAACGACGGTGTTCCACTCTTCATCAGACCAACCCTCGAGGAGATCGCTTATATATCGGAAAATTCGACGATCGGCAGTCCGGTCTTCCAAGTCGTCGCATCCGATCCTGACGATCCCAACTTACCGAACGGCCGAATTACCTTCAAGTTCCTGGAAGATGGCAATTTCGGCAACGATGCTAGTACGTTCCGCGTCAACGGCGAGACAGGTTTGATAACGACGAAAAAGTTACTCGATCGCGAGACTAAAGACAGTTACACGCTTATCTTGGTTGCTCAAGATTTGGGTGACCCACCTCAGCAAGCGACCAGGGTGTTGCAAGTGATTATTAATGACATCGACGATCACAAGCCTCACTTCAAACGCAACCTGGATAGTCCACCAATCGAGCTCAATGTATTGGAGGAAGTCGAGATCGGCACTAAGGTCGGTGTCATCGAAGCGATCGACGAAGATATCGGTGAGAATGGAATGATCGACTACGCCGTGATTTACGGCAACGAGGCCGGTCTTTTTAGCGTCGAACGTCTGCCGAACAACTCCGCGATCGTGAGATCGGCAGGTCGATTGGACAGAGAGACATCTGATCGTCACTTGTTGACCGTGAAATGCTTCAAGTATCCCATCGGCAAGGCCGAATTCGTCCCCAAACCCTACAATCGGCAAGATCCTTCGGAGAGACAAGTCCTGATAAGAGTAATGGACATTGACGATAACAAACCCAAATTTCGTAAGGATAACATCACACTGGGTGTGAGACTGAACGTGCCGATCGACACGAGTCTCGTGACTCTCGAAGCTTACGACAAAGACTCCGATTCGTTACCGATCAATTACATCATGGGAAAGGTTTCGTTCACGTCATTGGCCGAGCCGTCGATGTCCAAGAGGGAAATTCCTTCCTATGTCGCTCTGAACTCCGAGACTGGAGAACTCAGGACAACCGGTTCATTGGCCGGTTACTCGGACGGTTTTATGGAAATACCGATCACTGCCAATAATTCGGCAGTCCCCGGAAGGGAGACAAACGTTACTTTGCGAATCTTTCTACTGCGTGACAGGGACATGCTTAAATTTGTATTTTCGAAACCGCCGGTAGAAGTTCGCAAGACTTTGGAAGATTTTGAGAAAGCGGTACAACAGGCTCTCTCGTTACCGATCTCCGTCAATGTCTATGACACCCAGTTTTACTCGAAAGACGATAATTCGTTGGATTTCTCGTCGACCAGCTCGTGCTTCCAGATGGTTGGCAGAGAGGCCTACGATCTTGAAGAGATGAAGGCTCTACTCAGGGATCCTAAGAACGATGAGTTGAGGAGAGTCTACGATAAGTTTCACGTCGAGAAGGTTCAACATTGCGCAGCTATCGTCGCACGTGCCGATGCTTCCATGACTCAGATGTGGGTTCTCGCAATCGCTGCACTCGTTGGGGTCGCTGCTGTCATCTCGAGTTGCGCACTCTGTTGCATGCACTCCAAGTAATTAATTGCTTTTTTGTTTATTTACTTATCAAGATTCGTTGTCTAGAATGACGTTTTTGGTGGGAATAAAAATATACGACTGCTAAAGTAATCACCGAACAAAGTATAATTTCTGGGGATTTGTTGATAATTCAATAATATTTTAAAATTGATGTATCATTTTTTCTGCACATTATCAGTCAAAACATGAAAATTTTCAATTTTTACGTTTCTTTGTTGTTTGCTCAGAAAATTTTGAATAATCGGGGATAGAATGTTATGTCTGTAATCTTCATGAAATTTGCTATCCAAAAGCTGGTCAAAAAGTGATTTTGGATAGCCAACACAAATTTACTATTGAATTATAATTGAACTATAATCAAATATGTTGTATTTGTTTAAAGGTACAAGAGGCAGGTGAAACATGCTCGTCTCCGCGAACAAACGAGACCCCCATTGAGCTACGTGTCATCAGGCCCGGGAATGGTCAACGCGCAATCTCATACGACCTTGGGAACTCTTGGGCCCGGAACAATGGTGACGCTCGGACCTCACGAAGGGCCCTACGAGTGGGGAGCGGATACAACGCTCTATCACCCTAGCACGTTGTCCTCGCAAGCTCAAAGATGCTGACCATTCGTATATAAAATCATAAAATAATAATTATAAATAATTATTCTCAAAAAACAAATCGCTAACGATTTATTTGTTCATCGAATAATTATTCATAATTGTGACGAAATAATATTCAATGACTTTTCATTCGAATGTTCTCGAATGACATGGACATCAAACAATTTTATTGCTAAATTCCGTTGAAGATTGGTGCTCAGTGTTAAATGTGTGATTCACGGACAACCCTGGATCGAGTGAGTCATTTGCGTCATCCACTTTCCTCTCCGAATATTCCTACGCAACGGCCGGACGATAAACAAAATGTACATTAACCGCATCGACTGTTGAGAAAAAAAACAAACAAAAAATGAAAATATTTACATCGTAGAAAGGAGAGGAAGTATTTTGTATCATAAATCGCATTTAAGTATCGTTAAATAAATAAATAAAATGTACATTTTACAATATTTATGTATTACAGGATTTAAAAAATGAAAGAATACAACAAAGAAACGACTTTGCAAAAATTTTGTCTTCCTCGATGGTATTTTTATTGACCGATTCGGCGTTAAATTATACAAAATATTTCGACGGATCGGAATCGGAATTATTTCCTCAAGATGTAAAAATCATGGTCATTCGCAAATTTGCAACGTTGCCATCGAAATTAGTGTTTTTTATTTTTATTTCAGTTGACTTGCGAGCTTCGCGTGCGTTGATATAGGAAAGAAAGAAAAGAAAAAAAAGAAAAAAAAGAAAAAAAGAGATTCACGCACGCGTGTGTTTACGAGAGCATGAAACGTGATATCACATGCTGTATTTTTCATCTCGCGTTAGAGGAGATGTCGGCAATTACACTAATTACCCTCGCGGAGAAATCTTCATCAATACTGGCTTTCTCTTTTTTTTCGGACGATAGACCGTTTGTTCTTGTTGTTTTCTGAGTTTATGCCTTTGGTCGATTTCGCTCCTACCATCGAACGATATTAATCGGTAGCTAAGAGGCCATCGGCAAAAGCCTGAAAACCCTCAGGCGTGTCGATGTCCGCAGTGACATTCGTCAAAATTTTTTTCGTCCTCTTCGAGTTTTGACAACTCTTGCATTCCTCGTTAGGATAAACAGTTTTATCTCCAGAAATCATTTCTTCTTCGTTCAACTTCCGATCTGTCTCAGTTGTCGATTCTTCCTCGTTGGAAAAATCGGCCGATTCATCGGGTCTCTTTTCACCATCGTCCTCTTGGGGAAGCTCCTCGTTCGGCATCTCTAGAAAATTTGGCCGATTTCCGGTCGTCATGGAATCGGTTGTTTCCGGTAAATCGGTTTCTTCGTATTTCGATTCCTCGATCGCGGAGTGATCGGTAAGCTGTTTCGTAATCGCGTCGAACGGTGACATCACGCTATGCATGAATTTTTCACGATCTTCCGGCTTCATCGAACCGGATCTCTGAATTATGTCCTTTCTGGGAAAAAGAAATTATTGTTTTGAATTATTAAAAAATAACGATTACCGATTTTTTCGCGATAATTAAAAACACAGATTTTCATCATAACAAAAAAATAAAGATTATCCTTGTCAACGTGGTACAAGCTTATTATGACAATAATTATTATTATTAAAAAACTGTAAAAATCGGTTGGTCGTCACTCGAGTAGGAGCAAAAGAGATATATTATGCAAGGTGATAGTTATCGAAGATTAATTCAAACTTGTTGTATTCGCGACTTTGACGCGGTCCGGTAAAAGCGTTAGTTTATAAAGATTTTTTTTTTTTTTTCAAATTGTAATTCACGTATTGCGTAATACGTTCGTGTTAACTCTCAGTCTGACATTTCGATCTCGTAGACGGCGGTGAGCCCACGAAGAGTTTTCAGTGAAAGTCTTATACCTTTCGTTACGACGAATTCCATCGATAATTTCGTACTTATCGATCGATGAAATACGTATTTTCACGAAATTTATTATCTCTCTGTTATTATCGTCATCATCATTATCGTTTCTTTTTATTATCTCAATTTCTATCATCGTAATAATAATAATTATTATTATTCTCTTATTGCTATAAATTAATGAAGAAAAATTATGTCGAACCTGTTGAGTTTGTTCTTTTTTCTCGGATACAAATTGAGACGAAAAATCATTTGTTGTCGTTCCTCTTCCTCGTTTAATGCCGATTGGGCGGCGGGTAAGGCGACGAGAGGGATCGATTGTCCCTGCGGCGATGGGTAATATCTCTGGCCGCGTGTGTAGGGCAACGGTCTTCTGGGATCGTAATCGTCGATACCGATCGGTGGCGGTAGCCTTGGCCTCGATACTTTATTACTAGGCTGCTCGTTCAAATCCGTTATCGGATAAATATCGAGCATCACACTAAACGGTTTTGGTTTTCTCTTCTTGCCGTAATTACCGTGCGTGTGCGCCGCCGCGCTATCACCGTACTGTTGGATTTCCTGAACTGGCATCGGTGGCTTTGCGTAATTCAACGGCGGTCGTTGGAAAAATGGATCGTGATATGGATTGTATCGGTGTGTTCCCGACGGAGAAAATCTGGGAGAAAACATTTTTCGAACATTTCATTTTTTTCCAATTACCGAATTTATCGATTTAATTTATTTTTCATCAAATTCGATGATTCAAAATGATTAGTTTGAAGACTTTTTATCCACTAATTCAAAGCAAAAGTGAAAATAATTGTTCTCCGACTTTTTATAAACTAATTCATTTTCAAAAAATTCTCATATTCGTAAATAATTTCGGATTAATTACTTCGTTAACAGTGAGAAGTATTCTCATTTATTATCGAATCAAGGAATAATTTAATGGTGGGTTTTTTTAAAATCATAATAACAATATTTTACTGATGAAATTCGAAATATAACTGACCTGAGATTCGACGGTGCGAGAAGATTGACGTCCGTGGGATGTTTCGGTTTGTACTGATAGAAAGGATCGCCGGCAACGTCGTAACGCGAACTTTCGGAAAAATCATCGTCTTGAAGACTTTCCTCGTCGTCCTCGTCGTCCTCGTAAGTGCTATCTGCCTGATAGGCGTTTCTGTCGCTGTTGGCCATGAACTCGCCAGTTTCCGGATAAATATCGTATTTCTTTGGATTTACGTAAACACCGGTGAATTTAATTCCACGATTAGGCGCGTGAGGATCATTAGTAAGGTATTTAATAATGTCCTGAATATTTCGGGAAGAATGAGGATAACGATATTGGGTGAGTTGAGGAAATTTTGGACGTTTGTTGAACGACGCGGGTTGGGGCGTCTTCAGCTCGAAGTGAAATGGAGCCGGACGAGCCTCTTCTTCGTTGAACTCTTCCTCGGGATCGGGATATTTGAATCTAATTTTTTTTATCAATTACATTTTAAAGAAAAATCATTTTTATTACATACGAATTTTTTGACAAAATTTTCAAAATAATTTATTTTTTATTTTTTATACCTTTGCCTGACTCGATAAACAACTGCGTGATTATTAAACAATTGTTTTCCCTCGATCTCTTCCGTCTGTTCCGCGTTCCCGTCTATTGACTCGAGAATTCTCTTTCTCAGTTTAAAATTTTCCAAACTCTGACTTCTCGTTTCCGGTCTCGCCTCGATCGTTCTCGGACTCCTCGACTCCGCGGCGATCCCTCCCGGAACTTCCGGATCGTCGACGTAAGCGAGTTCACGAGGATCGGTATCGTCCGAACGATCATCGAGTCGTAGCTCGATCGTTCTGTTCGCTTCGAGAACGCTCGATTGAGTCGTGCTCGAAAATTGCCTCTTCGGCAATCCACTAGTCTTCTTCAATGAATTTTGCAGTATGTATATATGTTTCGTCTCTTGGCTGACTTTGCTCGTTGCTGACGCCCCCGATGCAAAATCGTAAACAAATATCGCAGCCTGAACAAATTTGATTAAATTTTCTATTATTTTTATGTTTTATTCGCAATCTCGAATAATTGTCATCTCATAATGACGATCAGTCGTTATTATAATAACGACGACTATTATCGTTACGGAATAATTATTTTTTCTATAGAAAATTAATAATTATAAAAATAATAAAATTATTTCAACGATTTTTCATTCTTCGAGACACAAAAAGTATGAAAGATCTAAAACTGCAATTTTAATTGAAAAATTTTGCTCTTTGTAAAATCGGTGCAAAAGCGTGAAATTGTTCGGGTACCAGCGCGAACAGGGACAATTTTGTATGTACTGAAGAATAATTAAGAGAATCTTGCAGGCGTGAATTTTTGCTTAGTGCATTAATCACGTGGTCGTTGTTATTAGGCCGCCTGCTTTTTTTGTATGCTTTTGCTGCATACAAAGGTTAGAGAATGGAGGGGGAAACGGGGGTTGGCTTAATCCATGTCAAAGTACAGTTAACGCCCTATATGTGAAGACATGCATAAATCTCGTTCGCGCGCCCGAGAGAAAACTCGCGCACGTCTCTCGTTACGGTTTGTGAATTTTGCCGGCAGACCACTAATCTATCGTGTGCTCTACCGCATAATAAATATATGCAAGACATATATATATTTAACTGGACGTTGCTATAGGAGATAATATACGAGACATATAATTCGAAGACGTTAGACGTCGAACGAAGTGAATTTTTCAAAGAGAAAAGAAACGAGTCCAGAATTAAAAATCTTTCGCATCTTCTTTTCTACTCTTCTCGACACGAGAAAGTCATTATTTCTTACTCACCCGACGTATCTGAATGGATAATAAATTTTGCCTACACTAAGATCCTAACTCAATAAAACGTTAGATAGACACACTTCGAGGGACAAGAAGTTTTTTTTAAAGCTTTTAAAATACTTTTTACATCAAGGAAGAATTGAATTTTTGCAATTTATTTACGGGAATATATTTTTAGAATGACAGTATTATTGTTAAATTGCAAAATATCATTTGTTGGTTAAATTAATTTTTCGGTCAATCGGATTGAATTTTTTCTTTTTTTCGTATTTTACTGAATTTATTAATTTTAAGATTTTTTATGTTATTTTTATATAACAAGGTCTTACCTGAATTTTTATTCGGGGAATTTTGTGTATTTGCTGGGAGAAATTTTATTTCGCTCGATACACGTAACTCGTAATAAAACTGACGATACGCTAGGAAATTTCTCACGATAATTAAGATATACGATTTTCCACAGCTTCCGGATGCAACGTGGAATAATCGTAAGAAGAACAAGGAGAGTGAAAGCGCATCGTCGCTCCGACGTTCTTTTCCCACATTACTAGAATCGCAACCGAGGATACGTTACACACCAATTGCGCTGTGATTTTATTCATTGTGTATCGCATTTGGTATAATATAAACGGATGAAGGAACGGGGTGAGAGAGAGAGAGAAAGAGAGGAGCTCGTGGTGTTTTGAGCTCTCGACAACGCTTCGCTGCTTACAATTATCGTTAATTACCATGACGAAAGATTTAGTCATTAATTGAAGACGCGAGAGTTCGCTCTCGTGCCGCGAGATTTAATTGAAACATTCCTATCTACGATCGATCTGTGCAAAATTAAGTAATAGATCGTGTCCTTTTATTCGTCTTTAGGAAAATTGTTTCGCTTAAACTTATGTTTTTATTTTGATTTTTTTCAACTAGTTTCATCTTTTTATTTCATTATATCATATTTAATTGCGTGCTATTTCTTAAATTATTTCTTTCTATGATTTTGTTCATACTTAATTTTTTTTTATAACAGTCATAATCAATTATGAATTGATCGACGATCGTCGAAACTTACCAGGACAACCGCGACCACCGCCATGACGACAATGACAAATTTTCTCACAATTGGTCCGTACTTGTTGCGATTGTATCGATCACCACGATCGGAATAAAGTCCGAGCTCCGAAGTGCTTATTGCCGATCTCCGACCGGTCTCGAACATTTCTCACTGGGTCCTCTATGGTGAAAAATATCACGTCCGACACTCGTTCTACTCTCGATCTTATCGATGAGCAGAGAACGACGTACGTTCATTCGAGCCTGGCGTTTATCACAAGATTTGATCGTCGTCCGATTCAGAAAATCGCGAAGTCGGCCATGACGAACCGATCGTAATGAAAACAAATAATAATAAGAAGAATACGTAATTTCGATTAGTCGCGAAATTATGAGACCATTGAATAATCCCGAGTCGAACGTAGCTTCGAACGATCCTTCTGTTTCTACGACTCGACAAGGACTAAAAAATTTACACGATATTCGGACAACGTCGGTCTCATTGCAACTACCACCGATTTTCACCAAGCTCGTTCACCTGTACTCCATCTCTATTGTACGCGACGAGGTCCCCTCGTGGAAGAAAATTTCTTTCTGCCTCGTGGGGGCGGCTGAGAATTCCGTGTGGTAGGGAGAACTTTTATGGGCTACTTACTTTACCAGGCATTATCGTGTATCGCAAAAAAGAATATTCAGTGCGAACGTAAGTTCTTCGCGAAACGTATGTTCGTCGATGAGTAAAAAAAATTCTATAATATTTTTGTGAATAAAACAGAACTAGCGTATCATCAATGAGAATGAACGATCGATTACTTATCGATGATCGACGATAGTCGATGATCCGTTATTACTTTTATTGATGGATGAAGGGATGCGTGCGTCGGTATAAACCGATCTTCAGCAAGAATGATTTATGGAAAAAAAAACTTTTTTTTATTACTTTCTCAAGCTAATTACATGTATTTTCTATTCTGTATGTAAAAAAAACAAGACGAAGACAGAAGAGCAGCATCGGCAGAAGAGCATGACCAAGAAACGAAGGAAGAAAATATAGAAATGTGTGCGAGTAGCGAGGAAGGTGGCTCTCGGCTTACAATTACCTCGCGGCTCGCGCGATCTTAACTGTACAAAAGAATGTTTTTCAACCGTATTCATTAATCTTTCTGCCGATGATGGAATTTGCGATTTCCATTGCGTCATCGATTTTCGATGAAAAAAAAGAAGAAAAGAGAGAGAGAGAGAGATAGAGGGAGAGGCAGAAAAGAGCGCGCACGAGTAACGCGCTCGATCGTTTCATTTAGTCTTACACATCGTAAATATATGCATAGTATATATAGTATGTATAAAACTCCCGTTGCAAGTTGTGTTTTTTTTAAAGAGGAATTTTGCGTCATTCAATTAGACGTATTAACAATTCGATTCTGAGTCGCCGTGGACGGTTGTACGCGCTCACCCGCGTCGCGAGTCGTAAAGCACATGCGCGGCGTTAAGTTGGCGCGTCTTAACGCTTGCGAAAATCGAACGATATCTCGGGAATGGGGTAGTTGTAGCCGGTAACGGGTTTAAAGGTGACCGGCGGAAGAGTCGGGTAGGGCGCCGGCTTACCGGTCGGGGGTGGACGCGTCGATGTGCTGGGTGTGTAACTGTAGATAGGCGATGGATAAGGAGGCGCGGTGACGGTTACGTAAGTCGGTCTCTGAGTCGAGGGTGGAAGATAAGGGGGTGGCCGAGTTTGTGGGGGTGGTTGTCCAGTAGGGGGTAGGTATTCTGGAGTTTTAGTCGTCGGACGTCTGGTGGTGGTTGTGTACCTCGTGGTCAAGGGGGTAGGTGGTTGGGTGTATCTGGTCGTAGATGGGGTTGGGGGTGGAGTGTATCTTGTCGTTCTTTGAGTGGTGGTGTATGGGGTAGTTCTGGGTGTAGCCAAAGTTGGACGAGTGGTGGGTTTCGTCTCTGGCGGAAGATAGGGCGGTGGTTTCGTCGATGGTGGCAGGTAGATTGGCGTTTTCGTCGACGCGGGTGTCGGAGGTGGTGTGTAAATGGGTTTACGGGTCGTCACGGGTGGTAGGTAGATTGGTTTTTTGGTCGTCGGGGGTGTCGGGGGTGGGGTATAGATGGGTTTACGGGTCGTAACCGGTGGTAGGTAGATTGGTTTTTCGGTCGTCGGGGGTGTCGGGGGTGGTGTATAGATGGGTTTACGGGTTGAGGGTTGTGTTGGCGGAGGTGTGTAGATGGGTCTTTGGGTGGTTGCCGGTGTGCGGGGTGGGAGATAGGTCGGCCTTTCGGTCGTATAGGGTGTCGGGGGTGGTGTATAGACGGGTCTTCGGGTGGTTGGTGGTGTTTGGGGTGGTGTGTAGATGGGTCTTGGCGTCGTTGAGGGTGTTCGCGGTGGCAAGTAGATCGGCTTCTCGGTGGTGTAAGGAGTGGTATACTTGGTGGTCAATCGAGTCGAGACCGGAGTGTATCTCGTCGTGTACGGCTCCTTCGGTGGAAGATACGTTGGTCTCTGAGTCGTTGGCGGGGTGTATCTCGTCGTTGGTGTTGTGTACCTCGTCGTTGGCGGTGTGTATCTCGTCGTTGGTGTTGTGTACCTCGTCGTTGGCGGTGTGTATCTCGTGGTTGGCGGTGTGTATCTCGTCGTTCGCGGAGTTACCGGTGTGTATCTCGTAGTCGGACGCTGAGTCGTTGTGGTGTATCTCGTTGTTGGCGGGCTAGGAGGAATGTACGGTGGTGGGTTAGGGGGGAACGGTACGATTGGTGTGGGATAAACGTAACCCGGCTTAGGGGTCGTTGATGGAGTGTACACCCTGCGGAGAAACAGAAAACAATGATTAAACATACGGCATTCAATTTTTTCACGGTACACGTGAGAACTGTTGTGTAAAAACAAGAGTGAACTAGTATCGTTGAAGTGGTAGCTTGATAAAAATGTTGAGATCTAGGAATATCGAAAGAAAATAACAAATTTCTAATACTACGACGATACTTTTTCCATATTGTTTCTTTTTCTGTGTTTAATGTTTTTCAGAAATGTCTAATCAACATTATTCAGAGCATTGTTTTAGTTTGCTGGTGTCTGTGTAGTCGAAACGTACGGTGGTCTAGTCGACGGTTCGCGTATTGGGGGGCTGTATGGCCTTGGCGGCGTAGGATACTCGTAGGCTGGTCGCGTCGGTGGTGTTGGCGGGGGTGGTCTCTTGACAGGTGGAGATGTCGGAGGTTTGTACGGCGGTACCGAGGTGGAATATTTGTTAGAAGGTTCTCCTGGAGGTGATGGTTGTGGTGGTCTTTTCACGGGCGGGGATGTTGGAGGGTTGAATGGTCTTGGTGGGGTAGGGTATTCGTAAGGAGGTCTCGTCGCTGGCGTTTGCGGGGGTGGCCTCTTAACGGGCGGAGGAGTTGGTGGGTTGAATGGTTTTGCTGGGGTAGGATACTCGTAAGGTCCGGTTGGGGGTGAGGGTGGAGGTGGCCTCTTAACGGGTGGAGAGGTTGGAGGGTTAAATGGTCTTGGTGGGGTAGGATATTCATAAGGAGGTCTCGTTGCGGGAGGTTGTGGCGATGGCCTCTTAACAGGTGGAGAGGTTGGAGGGTTGAATGGCCTTGCTGGAGTGGGATACTCGTAGGGAGTTTTGGTTGGTGGAGTTGGCGGGGGTGTTGGCCTCACGGGTGGAGGTGTCGGGGGATTGTATGGCCTTGCTGGCGTGGGATACTCATAAGGAGGTCGCGTCTGTGGCGGTGGGGTCGGTTTGCTTGGCGGAGGCCTGTGAAGAGAAAAACATATAAATACGTGGTACCGATGACGTCAACATCACTTATCTATAACACAATTATACGAAATTCAATTACTCATTGCACACGTCCATCAGAGCTGGGAACAATTTTGTTATCTTATTTACAAAATGTACGTTTCTTAAAGCTTTTACCGGAAATACTGTGTATTTGACTAACCCAGCTCTGTAATCCATGTACTCTTTTTCAACTATAGTGAGAAGATAAAAACAAAATGGTCAATATTCTTACGGTGATGGGTAAGTAAATGGTTTTGGCGGGGTAGGATAGCTGTACGGTGGTGTCTGAGGCGGAGGCGTTGGTCTCGGTGTTGTCACTGTTGGCTTCGGTGGTGTCGGCCTGAATATGAAAATAAAACACTCGTACACACCTCAAATACACGTCACATCAAAGTCAAACGACAGAAAAAATGTTCTTTAAGGATATTGAATTGCCATGACTAAGCTTCAATCACTGCGAGATTCAAGTGAACCCAGTCGAAGTAACGTAATATATGAAAATGCCTTACCTTGGTGGCAGAGTCAGGGGCTTGTCCGGTGTTGGATAGTTATACGGTGGTTGTTGAGGTGTAGGTGGTGGATTGTACGGTGGCCTGGTTGGTGGATTGTACGGTGGGCTAGTTGGTGGATTGTACGGTGGTCTGGTTGGTGGATTGTACGGTGGGCTAGTTGGTGGATTGTACGGTGGCCTCGTTGGTGGATTGTACGGTGGACTAGTTGGCGGATTGTATGGTGGCCTCGTTGGTGGATTGTAAGGTGGCCTCGTTGGTGGATTGTATGGTGGGCTGGTTGGGGGATTGTACGGTGGTCTCGTTGGTGGATTGTACGGTGGGCTAGTTGGCGGATTATACGGTGGCCTCGTTGGTGGGTTGTACGGTGGGCTCGTTGGTGGATTATACGGTGGCCGTGTTGGTGGATTGTACGGTGGGCTAGTTGGCGGATTGTACGGTGGCCTCGTTGGTGGATTGTACGGTGGGCTCGTTGGGGGATTATACGGCGGCCTCGTTGGTGGCGTAGGCCTGAAGATGATAAGAAATTATAAAAACATATTTTTTAACCATTATTTTATTATCATTATGATATCGTTATTTATATGATTATTATTTAGGACTTATTTATTCGGCAAAAAATGGTTCGATGTCATCATCAATTAATAATCAATCATCCATATCTTTTTTAAAATAATAAAGTCTAAACAAATCAAACTTCGCTTACTTGGGCGGTAGAGTGAAGGGGTTCTTAGGAGTATTGTAAATGTAACCCTCGAACGGCTGCTGGGGCCTTGGACTGCTCTCTATCGCCCGTTTGCTCTTGGCCTGCACGTGGCACGTGGAGAGCACCGCCACGAGGGTGGCGGTCCATAAGAGCTTCCACTGTAAACACAAAAGATATTTAACGATTAACATTTTCCATTGATAAAATTTGATAAATTTCTACTGCAAATCGAATATTAAGAAAAATAATAATGATAATTGACAGATAAGAGAAAGATCGCTACTCGTGGGATAATCTCACGCCTCGCCCACAGTTAACGGGCGTTCGCGCTTCTTCTGGCGTTATGTAATATTATCGCGAGCTTATACGGGCGAGATGGCGTATGATCTACCGCACGGTGATCGTGAAAGGTTCTCGACGCCTACTCTATACCAACGGGCTCTGTTAGCTAGGCTCGCTAGTTGCAGTTAACTCTCGTGATGTAAATGTACAGACAGGACTATTCGCTGAATATTCATTGATTAACGCCTCGTTCAGTGGACGGGTCAGGATTCGTTATTCGCCATCCTCTCCCTGCGACATTGTTGTAATAATTTTGCACGCCTGTCTTATCTGATATGTCACCTCTTATCGGCAAACTTCGTAATCATCGACTCTCGTGCATTCCATCGCAGAAGTAAATAAAACGAAAACCGAGTAGAAACACATTTAATTTTTATTTCTTTTTGCATTTGATTCCATAGAAATCTGCATAGTTTTTTCTCAATTTTTATCAGAATCAGTAATCAATTATAAAAACTGTAGTATCTTGTTTAGTCCGATCGAAATAATTCTTTGGATCACGATTTATAAAATTTGATTTCCCGTCAAATTGATCGATCGAAATGCAATTTCCAATTTTTGCGAATCAAATCTATCGAAGATTTCCTAAGTATATTTAAATCGAGACAAGGCCATTGGCGGTTCCAGCTCGAAGAAAACGTCCAGTGACCTTTAACTGGGCATAATTTATATGGAAGATCCCCCGTTTATAAGCCGACTTCTCTGATACAGCTTGAGAAGAAAATATATCGTCTCACTGGGCCCGTTTGCCCATCGGTTCATAGTCCTTCTCTCTCTCTCTAGCATGTGAAAGGTTCACTTTGCATCGCCTCGTGCAGTATCCTGTATAAAATGTACGGCTCGTACACCGTCGAGATTCTAGGGTTCGCATGGCTCGCTCGATTCCCAACTCTGGTTTATACACGACGAGTCAAGTTACACATCACGTCTGAATAAGGATCTCTCTTCTCGAGCTTTGACACCGACTGCCGATCGCTAATGATCTTCTCGCTATGAATGAAAATTCTACGTGAGCGCCTCGCGCATGTTGGGAGCATTCATTAGCTGAAAGTGATCCTCCATTCATATCATTTTTTTTTATTTCCTATTTTTTTTCTTCTTTAATTTTACATTCTCAGTTATGCTCGCGCAATTTTTATCCATTATTAACGAAGATGTCCATTATTTCAACAACTTTAATCATCTTTTCTTTTTCTGTTTCTTTATCTTGATTTTTTTATAGATATCGAAGAGACCACCTGCTTCGATCGAAACAGGTCACAGGAAGTTTTGGCCTTTCAAAACGATCGGACACTTGATGCGAGTGAAAAAAAGGTTTGCGGTGTATAGAAAAGTTACGAAACAAATTGCGCTTATAAGTTTGTAATAATCTTGGCGATGAGGATTGAAGAAGACGAGAAGCTTTGATGGCCATTGACATCAACGACTTTCAACGACACGCGAACGTATATAGACGTAAGTTGTGCACGTGTATGTGTACAGTATGAAGACATTTAGCTCGTCATCCCCCGAGTGGGACGTTTCGTCCCCGATATATAAATCAGTCGGTTATTTCATAACGTCGCGGATCATTTGGCCGTTGAAAACGTTTCACCGTCTTCAGAAGCCTCGATACGTTCGAGAGAAAAGAAAGAGAAGAAAAAAAAAACAAAAAAACGACGGCGTTAGTAGACGAGAGAAGCCAAGACCGGTATGCACGAATAACGTATTTTCCACGACGTTCGCGCGTGTACCCTTTACCCGTAAAATCGCATCGCGTAATCGTCGGAGACTGTCGTGAATCTTGACTCTTCAATGACGAAAAAAAGTGAGAAGAAATGGCGAACGGGACGAGAGGTCGCTCGTAAAGCCGGTCTTTAAATTCCTTTGCTAACATAAGTTATCGTCCCGAATCTTCGCATCGATCGAAGATAAAATATTTTTTTTCTCTTTTTTAATTTTGGGCACAATTTTATTTTTACGCAAACGTTGAAAAATAAAATTATAGATGCAGCGAAGAATTGTTTTTAATAATAGTTTAATTTTAATAAATGAATCGTAACAATAATAATAATTATAATTAATAATTTAAACAAATGAGAATATTGTCGATTCGACGTAAAAGAATAATTATTAATAATGTTTCTGTAAATTAAAAGAAATTTATGGTTATCTTTATTGATATATTTATATTTATCATAATTTGAAAATTTTCATCTTGTCTTCGATTAAATATTCTTCGGGTTGTCTATCAGGTGGCCAATAATAGTGTCTTTCAAAATCAGCTTTTAGTTCTCTCTCGATGTTTCTTTTTTATTCTTCGCATTACGATGGCAGAGCATGTGCGTGGCACTGGCGAACGTCTTCACTCGCGCAATAATACGCGGCTCGAGAGAGGCGCGATGTAATAATTACCGGCTTCTCTCGAGAGTTCGTCATATTTGCATCGATGAACGAAGATAGAGAGAGACGGAGAGACAAAAGTGAGAGAGAGAAAAAGAAGGAGAGAGAGAGAGATGAGTTTGGGGACGCAAAAAGGCGAAAGAACTCGATGAAACGTCGTCTCCCGCGATAGTCGCGTCTTCGTCGTCGCGGAGAAAGCGACGAAGTTGCGCATCTTTAGCGCGTCCGATGGGAAGGGACGTTAACAGCGGGGGAACGTACGATGACGCTCGACGATAATGGGGAACCAATATGTGCCGGGATGGCCTTTATAAACATAACGCTCGAACGCTTTGACTCGGGATTATGTGCAAGAGAGCGTGCGCGCGCATGCGCGGCTTCTGCCTTTGCCGCGCGTCATGCGCGCGCGGGGGACTTCGATTATGGCCGTTTCGGCCGAGATTTCTCTGTCGTGCGAGTCAAGACGTACGTAATTGCGTAATTGACGTCTATAAAATGCGTTACACCTTCCCGACTCCCACTCGCGCAAACTTTGTTCAATGTTTGCATATTCGAGATAACGATCCGTACCATTTTGCATCTCGATTTCGTAATTTAGAAAAGATTTGTCTCTAAGATTACGAAGATTTTTTTTCACTTTAGCACGAATTCTTGATTGATTTTCTTCCAATGAAATAGGAGACGGTTAACGCTTTGTTTGAGAAACGGTTACTTTGTTTTTCATCGATTTATTAATTATTTTCATTTTATCGTTTATTTATTTATTTAAAAACAGATTATTATGCAAATTTCGATAATTTGATTATAAATTTATTGTTCGTCAAATATTTAGCCGGTGAGAATTTTTGTTCTCGACCCGGAAACAAGTTTTACCTAGCGAGGGTTAACGGCGCGCGAATTTTTATCGAGGCGAAATCCTAAGTGTGTTTAAACAACAAATAAAAATAGTAAAATAGAGGGGAAGGGGTGGGTGAGAAAAAATGTGTTAACTTTACAGCGTCGAGGAGAAAGTAGTTCGCGAGTGTTTTATCGCCGAGGTCGTTATCGTCTCGCGCGTAATAATTTTAACGGGGTTGCGTCTCGTCACGGGCGCAAAAAACAATCAATTTTTAGATTCGCGCTCGAGTTTCACGCACTGTAAACGCGTGTTAAGTGCGCAAACGTGTTCAACCGGCGACGGACGATGCGAACTGCGAAGTCACAGTGAAGAAGTCTTTGAAAAGAGAGCTCTATGTACCGGGGAAAGTTATTGAAAATCTTTAAACAACGAATATTTACACAACAAAGTCAAAGCTCCCTTTTGTTCGCGATTATCGTGAGCCGGCAAACTTTCGAAAATCGACCTCATTTCCAATTAGCCAAAAAAAACGTCACTTGTTTCATGGTAACAAAAATTAATCATTTTTATCTAACTAAAAATTTCCTTTTTTCAATCAAATTACAATTTTTTCATCGATTTTTCATTTCATTTCGTACAGAAGTGAGTCGGACAGTGGGTAGCCGGATCATAATAAACGAGTCAAAGAAAAAGGGAGAAGACGAGCGAAGACGATTTCTTAACGCCAACAGGTTTTTGGTCGACCTGGGATTCACGCGGTTCGCATCTTCGGGTCTCGGAGTGAAGTAGAACAAGAACGAGAGAAAATAAGGAAAAAATAAATAAAAATAAAAAATACGAAATAAGCCACCGAGCATTTATCATTCGGTTGTGAAATACACGTGGAGAAGATGACCGTGCCAACCGGTTCCCCCCAAAAATTTACCCAACGATCCGGTATCCCGCGGTCCTTGCCGATCGCGAAGTTACGAAATCGTGAAATAACTCGAAGCGATATCAATAAAAAAAAACACACACACACATTCGACCCACGATCGTTGGTCAACATAGTTTGAATCTTTCGTTTTAATCCTCGCTGATCGCTACACATATACGCGGGTCTGTTTATTTTAATTCTTAATATCGGTAAAAGGTTATCCCGTCGTGATGTCCGACAAGAAACTAAAATGAGAAGAAGATATAATTAGCATTACGGATATGATTAGACTTCGCGATAAATTTCTTGAAATCGAACCGATCGACGACATTATTAATGTCATTCATATCTTGATAATACGTCGTGAATTTGAAAAAATTCAAACGTCGATGACAAATTCGTCTTTCGGTATGCGAGTTTTCGCGTATCAGTGTAGATCACACATCCTTTAGAATTTTCCGATGGTAGATCGGTGCTCAGAAAAGTTAATAAAAGTTCCCTATATATGGTCGTAAGGCAGAATGATTGATAAGACCTTCACCCGGTGGTAAGGCACGTTGCTCTATTAGGCGTAGTGTGGGAAGGGGCCAAGCTTACGTTGCTACGCGTCTGTCGCATGAAAAATTTTTTCCTTACATCCGCACGATTCCTATCGAATGAAAGAAAAAAAATGAAAAAATCCATGAAACGTTCGATCGTAAAAACTAAATGGCATCCCGGATAAAATAATTTATACCATTGCGTCGATGTTATTTTTTTTTCTTCTCGTTGCTTAAACGTTCAAATGTCATCATTTTTTTTACAAAGCGAGACTTAAATGCGCCCGTAAATTTATGGATTCGCATAAATATAAATATTCACCACATTGATAAGGAAGATTGAACGAAATATTCGATCGTTGCGAAAATTCAATTTTTTTTTGTTAATTTTGAAAAATTTATAAATTTGTTTTTATTCGACAGTCTTTGGCTCGTGCCAGACTACCAAGTTCCCCGAGTATTGTGTGCGGGGGAGTGAGAGTAAATATCGTCGTTACAGTCGCACGAAGCAGTGAAACGAAAAAGAAATAAAAAAGAAATGTTTCGATCCTCTTGCATAATCGGGAAAGGGATGGGGGGTTGTGGGGGCGGGAAAAAGTGAAAAGGCAACCAGCAGTGGAGAATCAGGAACACTCGATGTGAACCGATCTTTAACCCCTCCCGTATTGTGCAACGGAATTCAATTACGTCGCGTTAGCAGGACCTTTGAAAGTATCGCAACCGCGAATTGGCGCTAATCACGCGTCCAGCTCCTCGTGGCCGAGCGAGGGTGAAGAACGAAAGAAAAAGAAAGATAGAGAGCGAGAGAGAGAGAGGAAGGATCTTATAATCTCGCTTTTTCTAAATAATTGGTGAAATATAAAAAAAAATCGTCGTCGAAAAAATTTTTTTTTTATTATCTAATGTTCTTATAATTATATTCCCGATTATAAATTCGATCTGTGATAAATGTCAATGATACAACGTTTTTTTCGGCTATTACGTAAGCACGTCTCTTGTTTACGAATGAAAAATTTATACGTGGCTTCCTTTCTCTCCCTCCGTACGCTCTCTCTCTCTCTCTCGCCCGCACGAATCAACGAATTAATATTTGTTGATTCATGCGACGAGTTTAGAAGAAAAAAGAAATGAATATACATTAGCCAAAGATAAATTCGTCCTTCGTGTTTCGTGAAATTAACGATCTGGTGTTGTATCATCGATTTTTATAGCGAATTATGAAAATCTCGAAATCCCGAGGATCCGGGCAGGTGATTTTTTATTGGCACGACCTCGTTCTTTTTTCATTGTTGCGCAACTTTGGTAATCAACGACCCCGTTATATCCTCGTTACTACGTCGAATTTGCTCTTTTACTGACATGCAATTATTGATTTTTCAAAGCCCGTTGTATTAAATTAATTACCTAAACATTATTCTCATAATTAATTTATCACAATCATTCAATTTTTAATATGTTCATTAATTCGGTCAATAAATCGTTCAACTGGTAATAAAACAATTATTGCAAAAATTTCTCAAACATGAAGCCGTAAAACTAAAAAATAGCAATTATCCATTTTTCAAACGCGTTTCGAAATAATTTTACCAAATATAAATATTGACTCGAATTAAATTAATTAATCATTATTTTCATAATTCATTTATCACAATCATCCAATTTTGTTGCTCAACTCGTATTAAAAGAATTATCGTTACGCGTATGAAGATCTCTCAAATACGAAAACAATTTTTAAATCTCACCCGTCAATTTTATGAACCAAGCGAATCCTTTTACCTCGAAAATGTCAACGACCATACAAAAAAAGAAATTCAAAATTACAGTAATTTCCGGTCACAAATAGCCAGCCCGGTAATTGCCCATCGCCTCAAGCCGATGACACTTTCATAACGTGCAGCCGGCATCGATTGATTTTTTTTCTTTGCTTCATTACTTTAACGCTCGTTCATCGATTACACACGCAGCCGGCTAAATAGACGATATTCAACGTTCGCGATAATGCACCGCTGTAACGTAGCGAGAAATAGCGATTGGAGCGAAGGTTTTTTCGCATGACACCATACACATATCTATATACATACGGTCTCATGGAAATAAAATCTTACCCTCTATATACATTTTACCTAGATAGTAATGTACACATTTATCACAGGTACGTATTTATAGTCAGTGCAAAGACTAATCGCGAGTGTCTATATTCGTCGTCGTCGACGAGTTACTATGGGTAAATGTTAATGACAATTTTTCTTTAAGTACACGATCGTAGAAGAGTGGTAAGACACGCGACCGAGCAACGCGGGACCATCGGTGACATTCCATACCTCGAAGCATATGGCATACGTTTTTATTCCATACCGATCGCTAAAAGTGCAACCACATTTTTTTAACAATCAGCCACTCGATCGATCAATTGGATCGATAATGAAAATTATATCACGATCGGTTTAAAACAGAGCTGTTTTTTTTTCATTTCTAGAGAGAGACAATTTGTTGACATTTCACTTTTCCCTGGCGTACGTCGGTCGCCATTTTGAAAAAATGTCCAACGGTTTTCAATCATTTTTTCCCTTTCTAAAAATTATTATTTTTTTGAATATTTTTGATAGATCGTTGTAACATTAGCGAAGCGTCGAATTTATTGGTTTAATAATTGATATTCGTTCTCCCCGTTTCCCTTTTCCTATTCGTTCTCCTCTTTCCCCCCGTCATCCTCGCGATAGTGCAACGTACAAAACTGTTTATCGCACCGTTGGACGTTGAATATTTTCCATCGCGAACAACGTTAACCTTTGACATTCGCCCCCGCGCACACAACTTTATCGTTACAATTCCCTCTTTCTCTATCTCATTTTGATCGAAACAATTTTTATTCCCACGTTCGCCCTCCGACGACCTTGAAAAACGCGCACCCTCGTGAATCCTCGCGCGAGAAAACGCGATACGATCGGTCATTTCGATTATCATTTTTATCACTAAGCACACGTGGTTCGATACGTTCGATTTTTTTTCTTCTTAAAAAAAAACAAAAAAAAATCATTTAAATGAAATATAAAAAAAAGCACGAAGGCCCGCACACTTTTACTTACCATCATAATAAATTGACACGCGCTTTTCCCGCGCTCCCGTTAAATCGATCGACGTACGTACGATTACGATTGAAACTGATAAGGGCGAAAACACTCAAACTCGAAACATGTCTCGCGGGAGCGGGTGTCCCGAGAGTCAACTTCTTCCAGTTGAGGCATCGTTGAGCATTTATAGGATTCACCCGCGATACGTGAGGGTGGGGGCAATATCCCTTGCCACCGCCTTTGGATATGTTCTGTTTTCCCCCCTCGTGCGAGAACGTTCGGTCCATTGGAGATTATTGCAAAGGAGAAGTCCGTTTGCCTTCTTCTCCTTCCCAGGCTGATGCTGTACCATTCTGTCTCTCTCTCTCTCGCTCTTTCATTTTTTTCTTTCTCTTTCTCTCTCTCGCGCGTGCTCATCCTCCGAGAGTCAATGAGAGTGGGAGACCCGCTGGATAACACACTGAGGTGAGTGGAGAGAAAAGAGCGGGAAGAAAAGAGCGAGCAAGAACGAAGGTGAGAGTGTCCGCGAGAAAAACGTGAGAGAGAGAGAGAGAGAGAGAGAAGGACGCAAAATACGTGAATGCGATACACACGCGAGTGGTCCATCACCAGCCAGGAGGCAAGCCACACGATCAACGGCTAAAGTTGATGTCGAAGAGTGATGAAAATTATTGCGACAATCGTGACACAAAATTTCGCATGGCTAAATTGGATTTCGCGTTTATGCGTACGATCGCGATTCGATCTTATGAATATTTTTGGAAAGTACGATAGCTCGAGGCGAATTCAATCAAGTTTTCCGAGCGTCGATCGTCTCGGGACTCGCGAAAGATCATCGACTGATAAATAAAAGTTTCGTCTCGTCGATATTTTTATTTCTTCTTCATTTTTATGAAATAATCGTCGCGACGTATTTTTGATTTCGCCAGTTGGGAAAAATTAATTCGACCGTGATCGGTATCGAGACTGAAAATGGAAACGAGACTTTTTCTTTGATTTCAAGGTAGGTTCGGTGACCGAGTCCCTATTTATAGCGAGGCTAAAATTGAATATTAAATAAATTTTCGTCCCGACAAATATTAAAATTCCGACATTGAACTTTTCGTAAAATTAACAAAAGTATCAGATGTCTCTGAAATGGCGAATAAAATTTTTTGAATCGCACCAACGCGTTGTGAGGTCGATGAATAAAATCATCGATTTGACAGCCGATGACGTCTCGTTTAACTCAAATCGTCGCGTATAAAATCGTTCGAAACGATCACATCGATCGGTAACCGATTTTGTGCCTCGAGCGAAGATGTAAAGAGGGAGAGAGGTTAGTCCACGAGTCAAGATTTCTCCGTCATTCATAATTCACCCATTCGTCATTTATCCGTCATTTACTCGTTGATCTCGGCTCCGTACAATGCACCGAGTGTAAAATTCCATTTAATTTCTCGTTTTCAACTCGTTGGGCAATTTGACGCATGTATTGCTCATTTTTCTCAACATCGATAAAAATATCGAGTCTTCGTTCGATTCTCGATGTGCGCATGCGCGTGCAAGAGGAGAAAAATGTTTGGATTCGATGATTCCTCAAGAGCTACTGGGTCATCACCCGCGGCGAATTCTCTCGCATTGCGCTATCGTTACAATGGAAACACGGGCCGACAGGCCAACACGGCGGCGATGCAACGCTGGTTGTCAAATCGCAGGGGCAACGATCGGGTAGCGATCTCTGTACGATGTGTATATAAATATACGACGTTAAATCGTTTGCAATTTTTTCAAAAGCTACCGACGGTAAAGTGAAAATCTATCAGACCTCGAGACAGCGATACTTATGGACATCGATGGCAGCAGCTACGCGACTCGCTGATTCTTTACGATTTAATACATTATTCACGATTTTTATAACGATTTCTCGAAATTCATGAATAGGCGAATTTTTTTTGCAATTTATTCAACGAGAAAATATATTTTTGATTATCCAACGTTCGATCAAATGGGAATTTTTAATAAACCGATTTTTGGTTAAATATTTAAAGTTTCTGAGAATTTGAGGAAATCGGTTGGATTTTTTTTATCAAAGTGGTAAAGGGAATTGAGAAGATTTTAGAAAATTTTAATCATGAATATTAGTTTTATCGATATCATTAAATTCGAGTCGAAATTTAAAGCGAAATGCGATTTTTTGTTTGAAAATCGGTAAAGGGGAACGGTGTTGTTCCAATCGGAGATCAAACGTTGTATCCTCGAAGTCGAGATTCTCGTGCGAACGATAATGAAAGGATACGATGAAGGGAAGGTGTTTGAGGATTCTGATAGATCGCGGATTGAGATGCGGAGGTAAACTCCCATGGGAAACATGGGTTGGGCCTCTCGTCGCGCAGAGATCGTTAGAAAAAAAATCTCACCGCGCGAATGACGTTGACTTTGGACTTCGTTTCATTCATGATATCGACTCGGTGCATCATCGTAGTATTCATGCAGAATCGATTAGATTGGTACGGTAAAGGTCGAAATCATGATTGGCTTGACCTTCTTCCGAATTTTTTTCAATCGTTTCGCGGATCCCGACGAGGACCGTCGCGACGCGATAAATTTGAATTTTTGTGCGGTTTATTAATAACGTTAATGACGGCATCGATAATAAGTAGAGACAATAATAACGACATATAAAAAAGAAAAATTCTAATTTTCAAGACAATTTCTCAAATTTTCATTTTTTTTACTAAGATTTTTAAAAAAATTGAAAATAACAGTTAATTGTAATTTACCACAAATTTTCGATTGAAACAAGTATCTGCAGAGCTTTTTTCGAGAAAATAAAATTTCACCCTTCTTGAGGCGAAGGTCATAAATGCGTCATCGAGCTCTCGCGTCTTTCCCTCTCCTTCTTTCTCTCTAACTCTTCCTAGATTCTTATGCCTACATGCTTTTTCTCCTCTACACCAATTCCGGTCGTTGGCACTGCGCACATGTTGGGTTTTTCTGAAAACTAATGTCTTCGCTATTTATTATCTCGTAAGTTGACATCGTGAGACAAGTGTTACCATATTTCATTGGCAGATAGGGTTATCACATAACACGTGCCCTTGCCAAGTATAACGAGGAAATTTCGTAGAAGGAGATAAAGTTGTCGAGGACGAAGAAGGCAAGACCAAGAGGAAGAAGAACTAACAGCGTTAGAAGGGTTCCCCCTCCCCCGTTCATAATTTAGTCAGCCATCAAGGTCATCGACCGAAGAAGAAGGTTCTTCGGTGTTTCGCGAGCTATTTTTTTCACCTCGCGCGAGAGATGACGCGGGGAGAGGAATTCGACCTCGAGACTCTCATAGGATCGTTTCTCGGTGAACGCGGATCTCTTCTCACCGCCCGAATGAAACACATGATGACAGACTATCCTCATAATTTCAAGGCAAACCCGAAATTAAGTTAGATACAACGATACGGTGTTATAGCGGTTTTTTCGGAAGGTGCGTAAAATTAGCCAGGGAAAAAGATTAAAATCCATAGAAAACTGGATATTTTTGTGACGAACTTTATCAAGATCTTGCAGAAGTCCGCGAATAATTTTCATGCTATCTTCTCGCTTGTATTTCAATCTAATGCCTCTCGCACCCTTAGAAACTTACGATTTTAATTACCGATTTTCGTTATTGATATCTCTTTCGTAGATTGCTCAATTTTTCTATTCTATGCTTTGCTTATAAAACCAAGGTTGCTTTTGACAAAGATTGAACGATATCGATGAGCGCTAGAGATAGGTCGAACGATTATTGGCGAAACGATACTAATTGTCGACATTAGTCTTGATCGGTTAAAGCAACGGTGACCGAGGGTTAACTTCAGAAATCGATAGACGAAGAGACTAACTATCTGTCTTGGGTTCGATACAATTTTTTTGCTTATGATATGAAATAATTTTTTTGCAATACATTTCTTTATAATTACATTAATTATTATCAATAATAATAATAATAATAATAATAATAATAATAATAGTAATAATTTATTCTGTATTTTCAAAAGTCATTCTTTACAAAAACATATTTGTGATGTCCTTTACGAATACTGATAACTTTTCTCGGAATTGATGTAAAAAGTTCGCGATTTATGACATTTACGAAAAAAATGTGTTTTTTTCACAATGATAAAATTCGATTCGATCGACGATACCCCATTACGAAAGATTGGTGCATAAGGAAGTGGGCTGAGGAGTTATCGTAATCTCTCGTAAATAATAATAATAACGTAAAACCTCATTGTGACATATTAATTCGCGATATATAAAACGATAATTTTGACGTAAGGAAGATTAAACGATGGTCGCGCTAACTTGTTTTGATCTCTTCTTATTTTTTTTCCTTGTCATATTATACACACGAAGTATTTCTCTCTATACGTACACGCTCGTATTCCTAGATGGAGCGAAGGTCGAGGCGCGTCTCCGACGCGCTTTATCGTTTCACCGTTCACTCGAGATCCTTATACACGTATACACGTATGTGTGTACACAAATTATAAATTGACTCGTAATCGGTAGGTAAGTTGTGGTTTGCGATAAAGGTCGCTCGTATATTCGGGTCACAAATCCATCAAGATCTTTCGTGGACCTTAGGTAAAAATCGATTATTTATTTACCTCCGCTTCGTTTTTCTGCAATCGTTAAAATATTATCATTATTTTTTAATCACATATATTTTGATTCTTTTTTTTTAATTATCAGAATTACAAACTTCGAGGTTAAAAACAAAATAACGATTATTTCATTTCTCATTGTCACTTGAAATATTTTTGTTTGCTTACCTTACATTTTTGACCGTTTCACGACCTTCCTTCGTCTTCTTATATCAAATTACATATTTTACTTTTCGTATCAATTATTCGCATATTTTATTAGCCTCGTTATTTTTAACTACCTTGTTTATTATTGTTATTATTATTATGCTAATTAGCCGTTCTTTTCTGCGTCTCGTTTGATATGTTTTCAGAAATTTTGATTTCAAACGGTCGACAGAACGACGAGAATCCCGAAAAATCACGATCTCGAGGGTTGATAACGTCGAGCTCGCTGATTCAGATCGTACGGATGAAGATCCTCATCGTAACGTACGATCCTTTTATAATATCGTTTTGAAAATATACTTTACGATGCCTCGAGGTGCTTACGCATACGAGACGTTGGTAGGATGGAATTTCGATGATCGTCCTCAATATGAACGAGTTCTTCTTTTAATACTAAACGGACAGAGTAGTCGTTCATCGAAGGTCGTGAGGTAGAGAGAGAGCGAGATCGAGAGGACTCTTCACCAAAGTTAAAAGAATCATCGTCGTTGCACGATAATAGAGAAAAGTAATTATCTCAACGATACAATCTCAACGAACGATTGAATAATTTCATATAGCGAGGAAACGGTAAACACAAAAAAGTGACCTTCGTTCTGGGTGAGAAAGCGTCGATTTTTTTTTGTAAAAAATTAATAAGTCATCGGTCTAATCTTGTGTTTCTTTTTTTAAACGGATGAGAATAATTCATTCATGATGGGGCCAAATGCTGTACGTTTCGAAAATAGTCAAAATTTTCGCCGAGGCAAACGTGTTTAAAAGGCCATAATAATTATTGCTATATTGCTAATGAGATATTTTATTTATATCTATATAAATTATAGTATCGCCTAGCAGGTGTTTTATAAAAAAGTCCAGCGACGTCTGGAAAAATTTCGATGACTCAAAAATATGTTAATACGCATAAATCTAACGATAGATTTCCACATTATTTTACTATCACGATTAATTCAATCGAAAATCCACGGGTCGACGCAATTCGATGGAAATTTTGACGATCGATGATGCGCAGTTTCCTCGCAACGCGATTCTTATTCGTAATAAAAAATATAGTAAAACAAGAAAAATTTCCAAAAAAGAAATTCCAACGCAATGCAAAATAAAAATTTCAGGATTTCTTCGAACGAAGAAAGAATATTTCCGTAATTAATAAATAAAGTGTAAATAAAATGACGAAATGATTTTTCAAACGAGAGGGAAGGAAGTCTCGTAACTCCGATGATTAAATAAGTATCATGTCTGTTTTGCGAAACGTCTTCTTCGAAAAAAAAACCAAAAAAAAAAATGACATAAGAAAATAAACGTATTGACGCAACAGACGTCGATTCAACTGGCCCCCTTGACCAAGAAATCCCTCGATCGCCCGAAACATTTCGCTTCGCCACGAACATTCGACCGTCCATTTATATTTCACTCTCCCCGTTCATTTTTTTAATGAGGGGGACAACGTCGCACGGAACTAGGTTGTGCGATCGCGCACGTTTACCCACGAAAGAGAATTTTTGCTCGAACGACCTTGGGATCCTCCGAGTTTCTAGAAACGAGCGTGTCTCGGAGCTTCTTCGCGAATAAAACCGCAAATTTCATCGGTTCGCAGATCCGAAAATTATTCAGTCGCGAGAAACGGATGAATGATTTTATTCGACATTTCGAAAGAAAAAACATTTTTAATACGTAAAAAAACACATAAAATACAAAAAATACAAAAATAATTATATTATTTCAATGCTGACGATATTAAGTCTCAAATTCAAATTACAATTTCCAAAAAAACGTTAACTTTTCTAAATCGTCGAATACAAATTAAACAAAAAAATCCAAATACAAATATAAATCGATTTTTAAGACTCTCATTTATTGAGCTCGACGATGATTGACGATATTAATAATTATACGTAAAATTGATACATGGGTGTGGATTAATCGATAAGCTTGGCAGGGAAGGTACAAAAAAAGACAAAAAATTGAATGTACTGAAATCATGTGTGATCGGGCCTCGTCCGTCTCTCGTTCCAAAGTTTCATCTCGCTTTTTCGTGTCGTACGTTGGTTGTTCGTTGTCGTCTCCGATAAATCCTCGAGCGTTCTAAAGCTCGTTTCATTTTATTAGTAATGGCCGTACCCGAACCCGTAACCGTGGCCCAGATAAGGGTAACCTGCGTTTGTAACGAGATGAAAGAAAATCTTTGTAACACGAAAATTATTTGAGGCGATTGAGCGTATGACAAGGCACTCGTTTTTTAATGTTCGAAGATATGTCTCACCGTAGCCATGCCCGTAACCGTGCAAGTAGCCACCACCGTAACCGTAACCACCGTAGTACGGATATCCACCGTAGTACCCACCGTGATGACCGTAACCCAGACCGTATCCGTGCAGATAGCCCGGACGTCCAAGAGCAGTGCCGATTACCGCCAACAGGACTAGAAGAAACTGGTCCAAACAAATTATGTTAAGTCGCTGACTAATTACACTAATTTTTTTTTTTATGTTCGCAAGGAGTATAAATAATTGATCAATTATAGTATTTATGATAAAGATTGCAAGTTTATGATAATATAATAAACAATGTGAAAAAATTTTAAGAACAATTTCGAAAATACTAAATTTTTGCACCAATTTGACAGAAACGAAATTCCGGAGTAATTCGATTAAACCGATAAAATGTTGTAATCGTTAATTAATTCAGAAATAAAAATAAATTTCTATATAAAATTTCGTCACTCGAGTCCATCTACCACGATTAAATATCACTCTTAATTTCTTCTTTTATTCTCGAAATAAATTGGAAGATCGAATAAAAAAAATGTTGGAATTAATTGCAAACGATGGAGAAAAAATTGATCACTTTCGAACGAGACTCACGATTTTTGAACAAGCCATACTGCCGATGGTTCGATCGCAACGTCGTCGATAATCCTCCCGCGTACTTGGAATAAACTTAAAGTTCCATAAGACAGCTAACCCAGCAGTGTCGTGGGGTACGGGTTGACGTGCGTTCTTTTATAAGAAAATGCTTCCGGCGAACGATGCCCCACCCGCGATTATTTTTATTCGTCATAATTTTCCCGCTCGCGTTGCGCATCTTCGTGGCTCGTATCCTTGAGTACGATTGGCGAAAAGCGGCGACAAACGAGCCCTTGCGTACACGCGATAATAACAGTGTTCATTGTTCGACCGCTTGCGGTACGAGAGCTTCTTCGTTACACACGCTAACCCGGTCTAATGCGCAATAACTCGATGTATCGTTTTTCTTCCTTCTTCTCATTGTGTTACAAAATGAAATCTCGTGGAAGAATTCTGTCGGGGGACATGCCCGCTTGATTCGATGCCTTGACATCCAGTAAAGAAGAAAAAAAGAAGACGAAAAAAAACATACAATCGCACACGCTGGTAATGAGAATGTCGAGAGAGAGAGAGAGAAAATGACAACTGTGCATTAAATCGATTAGCCGTGCAAAAAATTGCACGACTGCGTCCTCTCTCGTTTTCTCATGATATTTCGCATATGAAGATGAAAAGGCGGTTAATTAGCGACCGCGACGATACAATGGTCTCTACACATTGTGATTCGTCGGGTCGCGCGACACACGCGACGAACGATTACATTATTTTTTCCCCCGATTGATATTATCATGATAAATGAAAATAAATGTAAAATCGATACGTCGACGTCGTCGAATACTTTCGTATTCGTGCGTTCCAGGAGGATCCCGAGTCGAAATTTTCGGGCGCCTCGAGAATAATTTGAATGGAGCGGAGTGGCGAGGGCCAAAGGTGGGGTTCGAACGTATGCTAAAGGATATATGCCGACCCTCCGCTCACTCCCGAAAATGGCAGAAAGTTTACATTTTGAGTCAATGGAGGGTTGTGGAGGGTCTCGTCGACCCTCTACAACCAACCAGGGACCCTCCTTCGCGCGCTCGTCCAAACCCTCCGGACTCCTCCTTTTAATCTACTAAGGCCCTCCACAACCCTCCTTTTAACCGACTACAGGCCCTCCTCACCCCTCCTTTTAACCGACTAAAGGCCCTCCTCACCCCTACGTCTAACCTACTAAAGGCCCTCCTCGCCCCTCCTTTTAACCGACTACAGGCCCTCCTCACCCCTCCTTTTAACCGACTAAAGGCCCTACTCGCCCCTCTGTTTAACCTACGAAACGGGGTTTAAAACGCCTTAATAATTTTACATATTTATCAGAAAGATATAATTTTATTTTAATTACTGAGATGACCATGTGAAAAGAGTAACATAACTATAATTATAATATAATTATTTAATGTAATAATATAAATCATAAATATATAGTATATATTATATATATATAAAATCTTTTTTTTTAATGTGGGGAGATCCCTTTTCCGGGTTTTTACAATTCTACCTTATTTTTATTTTTTACAACCTCCCAGGTCATCACAGCGAGGTTTTTTGTTGGTCATATCTTTTTTTGGAAGAATCCGAACCGTCAGGATTACAGAAAAACACGTTGTAGAAAATTTTTCCATCGATGCTGAGTGTGGGGATCGAACACGGGACCCTCTGCGTGCGAAGCCAGAGCCCTATCCGCTGAGCCATTGCGCGTTTCATATAAAATATATAAATTTTAGTTTACAGTTATTATCGATATATATTCGGCTTTTTGCAAAATTCACTCACTGACATAAACCAAACTTTGAGAAAAGCCATTCATTACTTTTACCAGAATATTTGGCTTTATCAATAAGTCATGTATATGACTTACTTAAAGTCGATTATTACAGTTGGAATATTCTAGTAAAAATAATGAACGGCTTTTCTCAAGGTTTGGTTTATGTCAGTGAGTGATCTTTTGCAATAAGCCGACTAAATATATAGATAATAACTATAAATTGAAATTTACTTCTATATACGTCAAAGAAAAATAAACCTTAATTTTTTAAATATACGTATGTTTAAAACAAATAAACAAAACGTAAATTTTAAATATAACTTGAAACAAAATCTTTCCAAACACAAGAAAACATCAAATAAAAAAAATTCACGAAACCAATTAAAGTAACTGTAATAAACTCAAAAACCATTATTTTTTCATAGCGGTGATAATACTTTATTGATGCCAGTAGCGGCATTAAAATCGATATGCGTCTTTATGCAAATTGACGACTACTGTTTTATAGCGAGACCGATAAATTCGATGGAATTAGAATAAGATAATGCAGGATGTATGATGCAATGAGAACATTTTTAATGTTTTAAAAATTTGTTTGTCTTGTAATTACTTAATAACGTGATTGTGTTCTATGAGTTAGTATTATTTTTTATATCAATCCTTATATTTTTATACATTTTATACTTTATAGTTGATATTGATATAATATATAAAATCAAATAACTCTTCTTTTAAAAAATGTTCGTACATATTCATGTAAAGATCCATGAAAATTATATATTTTATGAGAAATGGTTGCGAAATGGAGGTGATAATAAAATACACCGACAATTTTTTTTATGAAAATATACCCGAGTCGAAATTTTTACTGCTCCTTACAACCTCCTAGACTCCATTTCCTTTGTAGCGCTTGAGCCGCCGCCCTACCCTCAATGCCAACTCGCCCTCCAGCTCGAATCTAGTCTCATCGATGCTCGCTCGAATATATTCTCAGCCGATGCGGAGGTCGAAAGAGCGGTTAGATATAGGGTTGAGATAACATTTGTATCGCGGACGGGCTGGAAAGGCTCGCCACGCTCAGTTGGGATTGCTAGGAGGGTCGGGAGGGTCCGATTTTTCGAACTTGGGATTGGGAGCAGGCTGTGGAGGGTCGACGATGAGACTAGATTCGAGCTGGAGGGCGAGTTGGCATTGAGGGTAGGGCGGCGGCTCAAGCGCTACAAAGGAAATGGAGTCTAGGAGGTTGTAAGGAGCAGTAAAAATTTCGACTCGGGATTCTGGATGTAATTAATCGAGGATTCTCCTTAATTTATTGGGCAAGATCGACGTTTGTCAGCTAATTGCCGATCCTCGGCTACCGTAAGACTTTTTCTTTTTCTACGATTTGGAAATTGTGAGAGCGGAGGGCTGGGCCTTTGCCACTTTACGAAATTTATGTTGGGCAATCTATTACGAACATGTGTTTGCCTCTGGATTGAATAATTATAAGGTTGATGAACGTTTTATTTAAATAATAATGTTGGGATATTTATTGAATTTTCTTTACTTCGTCATAATAACAACAAGATTAATAAATAAATAATAAATAATAAAAATAAAAAAATTTTAAAAGATAATAATTTTTTTTAAATAATATTAATAATATGATAAATGAGAATCTTATGTATAGGACGAAGTTATCGAACGCGATCCTGAGAACCAGTTCGCGCGCGTTCCAACGTGTTGCCGAAGGACATTAATTTGATTAGAATTTAAGTATCAAGATATTGCGTGTATCTTGTCGTCGACGTCGTCCCTCTTTGGCATTGTGCCGTAATATTCGTTTATATTTAATTATGGGAATAAACCAGAATGTGGGATAGCTCTCGTACTCGTCTCAACGATATGCAACGACCTTGAGGAAGATTGATTACGATACAACGGATACACGAAAAAAAAACATTGTCCGATTGAATAGTTTCTGTGTGTTTTTTTTTGTTTCGCTCTCAAACGATTTCGTAATGGTTCGAAAACGAATCCTTCAACTTTGAGATAAATGCCAGTGGGAGCTGTATTTTGTTTATATGAACGAAGTGTCAGACACACGTAACAACGTCTGATCGATATGGTTCGGTAAAGAATTAAAAAGAAATCTTCGTCTGATAAAATTGTCGTTATATTTAATTATAATTTAATCGTAGTTTATTTATATTTAAGACTCGTCGATAGGGGTACTTTCAATAAGTTATATTCATCTCGTTTGCAAATTTTTATTGTGTTTGTTACGAATTCTTTACACCGGTAATTAATTAGATTAATAAAACAAAATAATTTATTTTTTAATTGGACGAGACGACAACGAATTATTTGATTTGAGAAAAAAAGAAATTCCTAAATTTTGAGACGCAAATATTTCAATATTAACGAATCTTATCGATATTTTTATCGTAACTTAATTATAACAAAAAAAAGTCCGGCGAATTTCACATTTTTTATGTTCATAAACATTAACAAAACGCATAAATAAAATTAATTTTACCCATGATTAGAATGTATACGTATATATATATATATATATGTATATATTTATTTCTGTATAAAAAATGTCAACAACGATACCGTATTTTATTGAAAAATAAAATCTGTGATTTTTTTTCGAACTAAATATCGTTAGCAGCGATTTTGGTCTTATTTTCATTATTGTCGTTGTTAGGCGTGAACAAATATTCTCGGAAGGCGTCTGGTCGGAATCGAAGATCGGAATAATCCTCGAGAGCAGGTAAAAGCAGTCTACCAAATCGTATTCGACCTTGAACGCTCAAAATTTCAGGATTCTCCGTAGCAGTCTCGACGTCCGTCTTGTTGGAATTCGTGACATTTCCGTTTTCCAATTTCTCAGATTTCGCCGTCAGTTGCTCATTCCCCTTGTCGATCTTTTTTCCATCGATTCTCGCCGATGGTGTGTCGTATTTTTCCGCATTACGAAGCTCCGACAGGAAAGGACTGGGATAAAAGTCGAGAGGAAAATTTGGTCCTCTCTGCAAGCTTCTCGGATAATTGTCAAAAGGATTTTGGAATCTCTGAGAAGGCAAAAAATCGAAATTGTTCGATCTTCCGCCCTGCTGACGTTGCTGAAAGGGATCTACGAGAGCCTGATAAGAATTTCGCGGATAATTATTAGCGATGGAATTTTGAAAATTTGGATTTCCGACGAAATTTGGATTCCCGAGTAAATTTGGATTTAAATTATCGATCGCCGATTGTCCGAAACGTCCTTCTTGTCGTTGCGAGGTGAATGGAAAATTGGCAGGACCGCCGGTGAATTGATTGAATGGGAATCGTTCGAAATTTCGAAAACGCTCGAGATTCGCGGAGGATGGGTCGAGAGAATCGGGCGAACGCCCTGTCTGACCATCGCCGACCGTTTCTACTGGCGATATTCCGGCGACCGGTTCGCCACGTTGAGAATTTCCATCGGACGACGTTCGTCCCGCGTAGGCACGAAATAATTCAGGATTGTAGTAAGCAGGATTGTTGAAAGGTCCTGAGAGAAAATCGGGACGTCCTTGAATCCCTTGTGAATTAATTCCCGGATAATTGTAACGAAAATTGTTATCGTCGAAATTGAAAGGAAATCCTTGTTCTCCTGGTCGTACTTCCGACTGCGTCTGAGCACTTCTCACCGTATCGGCTTCAAGACTCGATAGTTTCGAGGGTCCTGTCGTCGTTTCCGGTGCTTTCGTTGTTGTCGTCGTTTCTGTCGGTACGACGATCGTTCCGTTTACAGCCGTACGATTTGGACGTCCATCGTGAAGCTCACCGACTAGGGTCGGCGACAGTACTGTAGCTACATTTTTCGCCAGTACTGACAAAAATTCGGCTGCTGAAACATACGAGAACTGTAGTAAGATAATTTTTAAATCAATCTAAATTTAAATAATTAATTCATCCAATTAAGTTTAAATTCTTTAATTTAATAGTTTGCAAACTACATTATTTTTATTTTATTTCTGGACTAACAAGCTTTGATTCGTTATAATCAATTACTAAATAATGCGTTCGATACTTAATTAATCAACTCCGATTTGATTACAATCAATTACTTTTTTATTACTCACTGGCGATCGATTGTTTGTTCTCGGCACATACTCTTTCGAGGAAAGCCACATACGCTACTAGAACGAACAGGAAAATCTGCGAACAATTAAGATAACGAATAAATTAAAAATTCGTTAATTAATTTTAGGCGCGTGGGTGCTTTTGATTAATCCTTTTTTGGTCAAAGTTCATTGTCGTGCGTGTTTTAAAAATATGCAATAAGCGTGGAACGCAACGTTGTCAGACCGTGTGAGGGTTAGCGTGACTGGTAGTTTTGTCGTAATACACGTGTAACTCGCGTATACGAGCCGGTTGCTCAACGCAACGGTGCAATGATGCCGATCCATAATTACATGCATAAGTAATAACGCTACCGACAGTGAACCGAGAGATCGTCGAACTCGTTTTACGCGAGTCAAGTCACATTATTCACAACTTTTTTTCCCACATCCTTCTTATAAAAAAAAACAGAAATCGATTAATAACGATCATAAAAATCAGCAAACTAAAAAATGAAATCTATACGCCCTTGACGTTCGGAAAATTAACAACTTCTAGCAATCTCAACTTCGCACTGGTAAAAATTATTATTTTTCTTTTGAATTTAATAATATAAGAATTTTTTTTTTAATTTACGACGATTAATTATATTGCACTAATCGTTTACTTTCACCGCTGGATCTCGTTTCTTGAATTTTTAATGTTTTTTATAGGTAGCGCGAATTTTTCGTTGACGATACCGCGCGTAACGACGAATGAATAAAATAATGGATAAAAATATTGCATAAGTCGCGGAATAAAAATACTCACGCGCGTCGAGCGATGCATCGTGCGTGTCTGCGACTGTCGACTAAAGGGTTCGTGTCGACCACCTCGTCATATATACTTTCCCTGATCCTTAAATGTGCACTCGCTCCCCGTCAATATTTCGTCTAATGCCACGCGAGGCGGAAAATTCTTTATATTTTTTCTCTCTTTATTATTTTTTTCTTTTCTTTCATGCCCGACCGGGCATCAATGTTGCACGATAAATTGTCCTCTATGTATTCGTTGCACCAGAAAATCCATCGTCGATCCACCGGACGAGCATTACGACAAATAGGAAATGATTCAAACTTCGTATTATTTCATCGCGAATTAAACGTAATTATTACGTAAATGTATAAAAAATGTAATCTCTCGTTCCATTTAAATAATTTCATTCGTACGTAAATCTTGCTTATTATAATTTTATTATTATCGTAACGTATTTCGTATTAATATGAAATTTGAAAAATTGGTTTTTGGTCGTTTTCTTTTTTATTCTAAAATATCATTGCACTTGTGACATTTTTTCGTGCCAAATCGAAGATGTGGGTGTTTCGAAATATCGGGAGATAAATCTCTACGCTGGGGCCATAATTTTACGTTCGAAAAAAAAAAATATCTCGTATAATATCGTCCCCAAAAAAACCGGTCTCGTCTCGTATCGCCCTCGGCAGTAGAAAAAAAAATAAAAATTGCCTGTCGATAGCACAAACTTTTCGAGACGAAGATAAAAAATCGATTATCTTCGATTCCTCTCGACCTCGCATCCTTGCGTTTTCATCGTCGGAATCCAACCAATGTGGTGGAAAACCCACGCGCTCTAGGACGAGAAAACTTCGTTCGTTCGATCGCCACGACGAAAGATAACGAAAGCTATAACGCATTAACAAGTATATTTTATTTTTTAAACTTCGATGTGCTGCATCGTGAATAATCATCAGTGATCAATAAAGAATTCGAATGCGTCACGTGCGCGAATCTTGAAAACTGTGCGTCTTCGTACATCGACTCGCGTGACTGACTCACGACAAGAATTTATCGTCGAGATTTTTCTAACGCCTATCGCCGACACTT
The DNA here is from genome assembly GCA_964017225.1 of Netelia inedita. Taxonomy (NCBI): domain Eukaryota; kingdom Metazoa; phylum Arthropoda; class Insecta; order Hymenoptera; family Ichneumonidae; genus Netelia; species Netelia inedita. The sequence continues at coordinate 43,571,668 of OZ024920.1, forward strand.
ATTTATCGCAATAAAATAGAAATAATCACAACTTATTTACTATAAGTTAATTTTAAATACACATATCATTATTATTTTTTTTTTTAACATTTTGCAAAAACAATTATATCGTTTAAAAGAAACTTCTCGAATTGCACAAATTTTAGATACAAACAAAAAAAATTGATTTATAAATTTTTGCATTATGTTGTAATTTGTTTTGTGCTTGGTTCTTTTTTTGCGGCTATAAAGTATGCGCATGCGCGAATAGCACGAGCCTAGACTTTTTATATTACAATATTAAATTAACGTCCATTTATTTTCTCCATTCGTCATCGAAATATATGTCTCTTTTATGTTCGCTAGACGAAAGAAAAAACGCGAGGATGATAATTATCTCAGCTTCGTAGCTATAAATATTCGTTAAAATACGAGAGTCGTTATCGACAAATTTCGAGAACAATTTTTTTTTTTCGAAAGATCGATTTATCAACCCGTTTTCTATATTTGTTTCCTATCAATAGCCGATCTGACTGAATCTTCCGACAATGCCCGGTGCCACGACACCGGGAAGATTATAAATTTGAACCGGTCCTTGTTGACGCGCGACTATACCGGCCGCTCTGAGATTAGGGGTAACGATTACGCGGGAAGCTGCGTACGGAGCTGGTTGGGCTTGAACAATGGATCCGGCGTTATATTGACGAGAACTCGCTGCATCCTGATTCTGATGTGACGCAAGCATTCCCGAAACGCTGCCGTAAGGTATCCCGCCTGGAAATAAATTTCAATCAACGTTTCATCAATCATAATCGATATCTAGACTTCAAAAAAATTCAGTTTTAGTAGCAACAAAATTCATAATTCGGGGCTCGGTCTGCTTTTTTTCGAGATTAGTTTTTGCACGTATATTAATGAGGCGAGAAACGAGAGACATGAAAATAATTTAAATGCATTTTTTTAAATTAAAAATAAAAATGTTCTTTTATCGAAACATCGTGCGTTGCTCGATTGTTTCCATGAGAACCACTTTTGTCCAAGTTCGACCGTGTGCGAAAGTGAAAGGGGGATTTCTGTGTACGCGAGCTCGATTTTCTTTTAGTCGAACGACGAAGGAAAAGATTGGTCCCGCGACCTGTCGGAACGCGCTCGAAACTCGATGGAAAAAGATCGGTTTGGACATTTATCGACGGTCGATAAGTTATCTTTTGATGCGCCGATCGATTCACGACCGGCCGTCGATAAGTGACCGACCGACGTCGGTCGCTGTTTTCTAACGGAAATAATATTGTTTTGCGCGCAACATTGCAAGGACAAGGAAAACGACTTCCTGATTTCTATGAGAAAACGTTGTCGCTCTTAACATTGATAAAATAGATAAAAAATGTATAATAATAACGTAGCTCACCATACGCCAGTCCATTAGTCATCTCTACGATGCCCGCACTATCCGGTGACGCGTTCGAACATTTTAAAAGCGTCATCACGCCGATAAGGGTTGCGATCTGATGATTACAATAACAGCAAATTAATTAACGATTCAAGCACTAATCGTTATACACTTTTAGACTTCAATTAAATACCAACAACATTTTATTGAATACATTATTAAATCGTACAAAAAATTAATCAATCACTAATCAACAATTTAACAATTCAACAAAATGGCTCGACACTTTATTCGATAGAACACTTTACCGACTCATTCGCGAATTAATTGAGTCTTCGATTAATCGAACGATATTTCAACAATTTTAATCATAATACTCGTAGTGCTCACCTTTGCAGCGATCATGTCTCTTGAGGGAGCGTTGTTTCACGACTATCGAGAGTTCAAAACCGTAGGCCAGTTCGAATGATCGAATTATATATAGCGTCGGTGTGGTACTAGGATTATCCAATGAAAGCCCGGTATTCCCTTTCGAGTTCAACTATTCCGCTACAACCATACGTGAGTTTTATAGAACTCTCGTCTAGTAGCAACGAGTGTACGTTACTCGAAGTATATAATTCCTTATGTGCTTGGCAATCGACTGTGTCCTAGTGTGTATAACCGGAGACACCTTAACCTTGGAGTTAGAACATTATATCGCTTATACACACCACCGTAGTCCAGTCGTACAATCGCCTCTCACATATCCATGGTACTCCAGGGATGATCAAGGTTCTTCGTCGTTCCTCGTCATTCTTCGCCTATCTATCCATCGCTCGCCCTTGTACATCGTGTAATATCGGTTTATTCAATACCAATCAAGAAATATTATCTTTCATTAAAGTGGAATTTATTCGTATTAAGTAGAATGATCTTTTTTATTTGATACAAAATTTATTATAAATATTTTACATGAAATATATTTTTTAATAAGAAATTCGATTTGATACGAAAATGATTAAAATCTCAATTTTGCTCGATCTTCGAAATTTCCAAATAGCTCGATAAATCATCGTACGCACTGTAACGCGATCATTGCCATCCGCTCCGATAAATAAAAGTTACGAAACGTTTTGCCGCAGCGTGCGAGTGTTCGATCGGCGCTTAACTATCGAAACTCGATCTGCATCCGCGTTCGTAGGTGTGCTCGGTTTGTATGTAACGAGATATTCCTGTCGATACATAATCCTTTATTTTTAAGGCGAGATCGAAGGGAAGGAGATCGATAGAGGGAGAGTGAGAGAGAGAGAGAGAGAGAGAGAGAGAAGGGGAGTAAGTGAGAAGTAGATGTATGCATTGATTTAGTTTCGTAAGAGGCTTTGAGCTAGACGGTTTTCGTTTCGCCTCGAGTAACTGTAAATATTCTACGCATTTAATGACATAGTGAAACTCTTGTGCATTTACCACTAGAATAATCAACGGTGATCATGTGTGGCTAGACGATTCATCGATCTGACACTCGGGAACGTACAATTACATGTTAATGATGAATAAGGTAGGCTAAATATCGCACGAGACGTGAATTTAGCCGTGCACTGGAGGCCGGGGAAATTGCAGATGACGCACACCACACATACACGTCATACACACCGAAAACACACAGCAAATACCGGTTTTCTGGGAAAATGAAAATTATATTCCGTGACTTTATAGTCGTTTGGCTGAAGTCACGGTGACCTGATTAAAGGCCACTAATTACCTCTTAAATTTGCAGATTCCTTGAAACTTTCGTCAATATTATATTCTCCTGATACGAATGTGGATTGTTGAATGCTGAAATTAAAAGAGTGTGTATTGCCAATATGCACTATTTACGGCTTCTGACGACCGGCCATGAATGAGCGGCTGAGCTGAAATTTCGATTAAAAATCAATTAATTACTCGAATGGCACCTGATGCGATCGGATCATCAAGCAATTTCTATGGAAATAGGATCGAGGTTAACGCGAGTTTCTCATGCGAGCCGCAACTATTATGTCGCCCGCGTACATTAAACGTGGCTAATTGACGCAATTATCCTAGCCGAGTTCACGTGCAATAATTAAAAGATACGTTGTGGTCATCTTCCTGCGTTTCTATTCATACCTATACGATGTTGTCCGTAGAGTCTTAGAAAGACTCTTTGTTTTTATTTGCTTTTTAATGATGCTGAGACTAGTATGCGAATTATGAGCCGAAAATTGGGTCGAGGACGTCCGGTTCACCAGACTGTTGACTCCGCACTATTGTTTCCAGTTCAAGGCCAACACGGAGACACTTTTACTTTACGTGACTAAACTGTTTCTTGAGCTGTGCATCGGAAGATCAATTGATTACAACTTAATGAGAGGATTTGTTTGATCAAGAACTCGAATTTAATTTTTATTGATTTTTGAGAGACATTAATAACGTTTATTTAATAAAAAGATACAACGAGTTGGATACGAGCCGACGATTATAGATATTTACATAGAAAATGATCATTTTCGCTTTTGAACGTAGTAATAAAGTCTGTCATTAGGATTTTTCACATAATTAGTTCGAATCTCGTTTTTTGGATTTTCTTGGTCGAAATCATCTTCAATTTCCGCCGATCCACTTCCTTCCGGGTCCGAGAGTTCGTAATTACCTGTCGAGCTTTCGTTATGCGTCGAGTCGTTCGTATATGGTGGCACTTGCCTGAGTAGATTGGCCATCAAGTGACTCTGTAAATTGAATCAATAATCGTAGTTCACCGTGAACCATTTCATTGAAGAGATCAGTTTCCTTGAGCTACCCACGCTCGATCGGAACGACATGGGCTCCTGTCGCAATAAACTTACGTCTCTCATAAACGAAATCTCCCCATCTTCGTCTTCTTCTTCTTCATCTTCATCAATTTCCGGGATATCGTGAAGGTTCTTCAGCATTTCCATGGATTGTTGACCATGACCTTGATGACTGCCAATATCATACGACGAGGAGTTGGTTCCGTTGTTCGGCATTATCGAGACGAACATTCCCTTGACTCCATTCTTGTCGATCTCTTCGGTTCGAAAAATGTGATCGGGCGTTTCCTTGGTCGTGATCGAAACTTTTTTCACACTCTCGCTCATTACTTTTCTCGATCCATCGTCCGTTACCGTTGCTTCGGATGAACCTTTTCTTCCTCGCTCAGTATTTCCATCTACCTTCTCTACATTTTCATCATTATTTAATCCCGGATAAGAAGTTTTAGTAATTATCTCCTCCTTCGAGAAGCGCGAACGATGCTCGACCATTTTGATCTTGGGAGTGGTGCTTTTTTCGTTAACGCTTTTCAAAGTCGTATCTTCATCGTCCAAGGTCGCTGGTGTCGTTTTTTGGAACCTTCTGCGGACCGGCCTTGTCGTTGTCGTGGTAAAAGATCCATGACGGACTGGTCCACGCCGTCTTATCTTTCCTTGAATTGCCGAAGGCGTTGTAGATCCTGAAGAACCAACCACCCGATCACTCGAAGCAATATTCCTGATACGACTATCCATAATTTCTTTTGTATACAAACCAGATGTTGGCTTCGCGGTGGTGCTCGCAGCGGTTCGCCAAAATCTTGCTCTTCTCCCGGTCGATCGAGTTGTCGTCGTGGGAGTCGTGCTGACGACGGACAATCGCCTGGTAATATCTCTCAGTTTTTTCGACGCCACTGTGTAGACAGGAGGACTGGAAGTGTGGATAATCGTTGGTTCCGTGGTTGTAGTCGATTGAAGACTACTCTTCGATTTGTCTTTGGACGCTTTCTCAGAAGATTTCATTGTTAAAATTGTTATCTTTCGAGGATCAGCACTTTCTACGATTTCCGGCTCATTGGCGTCCTTGGAATCGACAATCTTCGACTTGTATCGGCTACTGAATCTCGGTCGATAATCCGAGCTCATCTCTTCATTATCGACGATTTTTCTTGAAGCTTTCTTAGTCTTCTTCGAAGGAGTTTTATAACGTTCCCAGGGGTAGATCCGTTTTTGACGCGATTGCGTGCTGGCCGCCTCTTCGTCATCATCCTCAGCCTCATCATCGTCATCGATAAAACTAAATAGTTTTTCGTATTCTTTTCGCTCCTTCGCCTTCTTTCTTCTTATCTTTGCTAATCTTTCTCTTCTTTCCCAAGGATATTCGTATCTCTCGACCTTGTGCATCTCGTCCTTGGACTCTTCAGCATCATCTTCTTCGTCGGTTTCCCAGGGAAAAATGTATCGCGACTTTTCTTCGCTCTCCTCGTCGCTCTCGTCGCCCTCTTCCGAAGTCTTCTTGTCTCGATAACGCCCACTGGACGTCTCCGAGAAACTTGGATGATAGAAAGCGGGTTTATTCAAGCGTGGACCGAGATCCTTATACTTTGGATCCTCGTAACTCTCGTAGGGAGAAAATGGGCGATACGCGAATCGGTCGAATTCTTTCTCGCTGTCTTCGAATTGAGAAGTCTTGTCTTCTACTTGAGGCGAGTGTTCTTTTTCAGTTTCTTCATCATCCTCTTCAGAGTACTTATAGGATTCCGATTGTTTGGGTGAGTCCGACGAGTCTTCGACTTCCTCCGATCTCGCCGATAATTCCTCATCGACGTAAGAACCCGAAGGCTTCTCGACTTGCCCTTCTTCACCATCATTATCCTCATCATCAGCTTCTTCATCTTCAGCATCCTCTTCAAGTTCTTGTTTCGTCTCAGCACCTTTATATTCCAGTGGCTCTTCTTCCTCAGGGTGTCGCGATGTAGATTCGCTTGACGCTTCGCCAAAAGCCTCTGAATATCCCGGAGGATCGGATTGAAGATATTTTCGTAACTCCGAAACTTCCAGCGCTTTTGATGGTTCATCGTCAAAACTAGAAATCTTCATCACATCTTCCTCCAAATTTTCATGAACATCGTAACTGTTTTTCTGTTGTTTGTTCCTCCCTGAACTGTCATTAACTTGGCTTCCCTGTTCATTATCTTCAGAACTCGATGGTTCCTCTTCGTCTTCTTCTTCAAGGTCACTGGGGTCGACCTGTTTTCCGTTAATCGTCGAAAACTGAATTTTGTACATCTCGTCAGGCTCGTTGTAATAGTCCTGTCTACCAGAAGTTGGGTCCTTCAAGGTCACATTTTCTGCAGATGTTCTCGTCTCTTCAGGTTCTCCTTTAGATTCTTTCCAGCGGGAAGTGGTTACGGTAGGTGTATTAGCGGACGAGGGCTCTTTCTTACGCTTGATTACGTTGTATCTTGGCTCTCGTCTTCTTACGTCTTCACTTCCGGCCGATTCAAGATTCGAAAATTTTCCATATCCACCGACGATTCCTCTGGGTTTCGAATGTTTGATTCGATCTCGGATCGTGTAAACTGTTCTCTCCGAAGCTGCCATTTTCCCATCGGATTTCTTCGCTTCATCGGGTCCCTTGACAGCAGGTGGTATACGTTTTATTCGACTTGCTGCAATCTTTCTTGATTCAGCGACCTTCAAATCTGATGTTTCATCATCATCCACGCTTCTTTTGTGAACAGTCACAGTCCTGAAGTAGCCAACTTTCACGTTTTGCTGTCCGGGCGGTGTTTTGTTGCGCGTTCTAGTTCTGTATGAAACCTTGTTCGTTCTGTATGGAATTTTTCGATAATTTTGAAGATGCGAGTCGATTGGTACCTGACCACGTGGTAAATCCCGAGTCATGAAACCTCGAGGTCTCTCGGTGATGTGAATCACCGGAAGATTAAAATCTTTTTCCCTCGATGTGACGACTGAATGATCCGCGATCGGATAGTTCGAGGAGGAGGCAACAGGTTCGCCGAAAGTTTGATAAAGTCCGGCAAGATTTTTGATGGTTCCCATCACGTCTTCGTAGACCTCGCGTTCGTAAGGCGTTGCGGAAACTTCTGGAGCAACGGTCGTCGGTTGCGGAGGTTTTCTTCTCTTTCTACGTCTGTCTAGAAATTCCTGGGTATGATTTTTCCGCGATGCTTCCCTCCGCCTTTCATCCTCGATTCTAGAGCTTTGACCATGACTGTCACCTTGAGATAATCGATTTCTTCGAGAATCGCTGCGATGAAGACCTATCGCTTCCGGTTTTCTCGAAACTCTTCGTACGACTCGATTCTCTTCTTCGTCTTGTATGCTGAAAATTCTTGAGGCGAATTTTCCCGGATCAAGCTCTTCAGGTACCAGAGGCTGCCCGACGTGTTTCTCCCGGAAAAGTGGGTTGTCGAGAGGGTCGTCGTCGAAATATTTTGCTCGGAAACAATCGAGCTTGTCGCCAAGACCGTGAAGACGAGGCCGATCACCTCGTTGCTCGCGCTCTGCCGAAGGTTGTTCCTCTTCAGGCAATACTTCACTTTCTACATTCGGTTCTACCTCGTCACACTCCCGATATTTGTCACGAGAATCGTAAAATTCGGTGCCACCCAGTGTCTTTCTCGGTACTTTGCGCGGATTCGTGATGTACTTCAATGCCGAAGCCCGAGGCACCTTTGGATTTTCATAAAATGGATATTTATCGTTGTCCAACCATTGTTTTTCAATCGTTCTATTCTTAATTAGTTTCTGACCCGGATTCTTTCTTATTGCCTCGGAGAAATCGAAATCCGGTACTTCGATCTCGATTTTCGATCGTTTCTCATCATCTTCAATTTCTTCAGCATCTTCGTCCTTGAAACGTGTCTTGATCTCCGCGTCGATCACATCGTCGACAATCTTCGGTGATTCGTGAAGCAAATTGTTGTCGTCGCCTCCTTTCGACTTCTCTCGTCCTTTCGATTTCACCAGCCGTGAATTACCGGTTAGGACTAATCGATCGGCTTCCTCGTGAAGCAAATCTCTCTTCAGCCGCAATTTTTTCTCCCTCGATGCATCGACGCTACCGTCAACTTTCTCGTTCGATGCATCGCTCTCGCGCTGATTTTCGACGATCGATCGGCGCTTTCGTCTGCCGAAGATGGTCCTATCGATCGATTGGTAAAATCGAACGATGTCGGGCCAGGGTGTTAAGGTCAAACCTCCATTGGGTCTCATTCTTGGTCTCGGGCGTTTCTTGACACCAACGTAGTTGGCGTATTTGCTTCGATTGATGGGAGAGGGAGGACGAAGCTTCATCATTGATAAATGCGGAAGATCGTGATAATGCCTTTTTCGAACTGGGAGAGGAATCGGTCGACGATGTTGACGGAGAACAGGAGGAATTTCTTCGCTCTCCGGTTCTCGTTCACGTTCGTTATAAGGATTTTTTGGTCCCTCGTACCACTCGCGCTCGTCGTTTCTAACTTCTTCTCTAGGTTGGAACTGTGGCGTCACGCTCGGACGCGCCGGGCCGGCGTAGGAATCGATCGAATAATCGGAGAACGTGACCTGTCCCAATGGCACGGGCAATGGTGGTCGAATAGCAATAAGATCGTTCTCCGCTCTAAAATCGTTTATCAACGTTGGACTCACCCGATCCTTGAAGCTTTTCACTACGTCCGTGTGTCGGGATCTTGCCGATTTCACGAGATTCCTTTCACCCGATTCGATCGTTCGGTCCTCGCAGTCGCACGGTGGTTCGTGCGTCGTCGTTTTTTTTACCGATCTCATTATCAACGTGTACGGTGGTTTTTTCGGACTCGCGGCTGTTGTTGAACGGTCGCTATTTTGCAGATTGAGAAACCTATCTTTTTCTCCTTCCACGACCTCTCCGGGATCCAGACTTTCTTCCGGATGGTGTCGATATAGATCCAACGATGCGAAGTTTTCTTCGGGACTCTCGTCAGGATTAATGTAATAATCCTGACGTTTCCAGGACTCGTAGAGCGAAGATGGTGAGGGATAGGGATTATCCATGCGATTGGTGACGTACCAGTTGGTAAACGCAGTGCTGGGTGGATCGGAAGTAGTCTCGAAGTTGTCGATCGTCGTTTGAAGAGATGCGAAGTTTGGAAGGTTCGTGAACTGTTCAGGAAATGACTGGTCAACTCTCTCCGACGTTGGCAAACTATCTGCCTGGGTGGAAGATTCTTGAGACTGCCCGCTGTGTCCAACCGATTTGAAATAGTCCCAAAAGATTTTTCCATAGTTCGCGGTCGTTGATAAGCTTTGTGGAATGCTCTCAGACTCTATCCTTTCCATGAAGTCACTGGGCTGAGCTCGAGTCTCTTCGGGACTCGGAAAAGAAGTGGTTCGAGTTTCGTTCTTTCTTAAATCGATCTTTTCATCATAACGATCTTTCAATTTTTCTGATGATTTTTCTTCAGGTACAACCGCATCTTCGTCCTTTCTCAAATAATCAGATTTTTTGATAGAATCTTCTTCAGTCGTCCCATCTTTCTCATCCGAACTCTCGTTAGGACTCTTCAGGTTCTCCGGAACTTCAGTCTCCGTATTTCTGTGAGATTCTTCGTACTCGTTTTCCAAATCGTCCTCGAGCTTCTCAATCTCATTTTCCGTAATTTGTTTCGCGTCTATCGACGAATCCTGCCAGAGACCTTTGATTCTTTTATACTTTTCTCTCTCTTCAGAATCTTCGTCTTGGGATTCCTTTTTGTCTATCTCTTCAGCGTTTTTCGACGAGGTTTCCGTGTGGTCTCTATAGTCGTCGTCGTAGTCGTTGAATTCTCTATCGTCTTTAAGATCGTTCTCTTCTATCTCTACTTCCGGTTTCTCGGGAAGGCGATTTTTCGTGCTCTTTCGCTCGTCCTCGAGTTTTCTCGCGTAACCCTCGTGAAAATCAGCGTCTCTGACGTGACCTCCGTGATCGTAAGCCGCATCTTCGTAACCCTCCTCGGTGTAGACCGTGTTCGACTTTGACTTTGAAATGACCTCGCGCAGTCGCGATGCAGCTATTTTTTCTTCCTCGGTCGCGGCGCTCTTCAGGGCTTCTTCCCGGGGTAAATGCTTCACCGAGTGTGTCTCTCGCACTTGGGCGTACAGTTTCGTCGGTACGAAGTCTAATGGTACTTCCGGCGATGGTTTGGCCCATTCCCCAGGATATTTGTATTTTGGCCTCGTGGACGGTTCTTCAGGATTTTCGTGCTCGCTGTAGGGCACTACGTGATCGGGCGGTGCACCCTCGGCATCTTCCTCGTCGGAATCGTCCTCGGAAATATTTCTATAATTTCTCGTCGATTGGCTCTCGGAAGTCTCTGTGGTCGGATTTTTGGCCGAAAAATCTGTACCGAGCGTCGAAATCGGCGATGGAAGATCGTTCCTCACGAAGCTAATAGATTTAACTCCGGTAGCCAAAATAAAATAAACCAATAACAAAAAACTCACCAATGTCCTCGGATCCATATTAAAAGGATCGCTAATTTTTTAACAACATAATTCCACAAAAAATTTTCAATATTTTTACTATTTTCGAAACACTGTCTTATTTTTTGTTTTATCAAATTCCAATATTTTCACACTGTTCTAAACCGATGTTCATTTCCATAAATCCTCGTATTTTTAATTACACGAACATGCACTTATTTTTTTAACTTCTTTTCACACTGTTTTATTTCTTGTATAAAAATAATTATATTTTTTGTCACACTTTATCGAACTCGAATTTTTGTTTATATCTCGCGATTCACGCGTTTATATTCATTTATTCGCTCGGTTTATCGTTACAAAGCGGTTAAACAGCTCGTGATTTCTAATCATTTTCGATCGAGCAATTGTTACGGACTGTTCGTCGCCGCGGCGGTCACAGCCTAATTTATAGCAATTTTTCTCGGTGAATTGGAGATGAAAGCCGAGGAAAGGTAGGGCGTGTGCGAGACGACGACGACGATCGTACAGACCGGACAATCTCGACAAACTTATCCGCGGCTAGACCGCAGATTCCGCGGATTTCATCGTACAAGTGTTCCTCGATTCTAATGTGAATTTTATGATGTTAATTTTTTTTCTTTCACGTGAGATTTTTATCGAATTGTAATAGAGCGAAAGACCGGAGATTTTTTTTATTCCACGAGTATAAGAGAGACAATGTCGAATACTCGTGATACAACGACGAACTGTCCGTTTCGTTTCGTCAAGCCTACCGGAACGAGACAATTCTAACAGTTCTCGTATATACAGTTCAAGAGGAGAAGAAAGTCTCTTGCAGGACACGGTCGGTGAATTCAACACGGACATTGTCAAGCTTCTAAATATCGAACGGATCGTAGCGTATAAATTTATCACGGGACAACATTTTAATGAATTTATGAGAAAACTTATTACCTAATTTAATTTAATTTTAATCGATCAAAACATTTTACCTTGTTACAACGTTCTTATCGAAATCTTCAATGGAGAAATTTTGGAATACGATAAATAAATTAGAATTTTTATTATTATTATTATTATTATTGTTATTATTATTGCGACAGAATGAATAATACAAACGACAAGATCCTAATTCTCTATTATAAATAATCGATGCATTATTTTAAGGGGAATGAACTAAACGATTAACAAATCGTACGATCGCATTGAATTTGAGTATTTCATCAAGTGGCCACAAAGGCAATAAATAATTTGTTTTACTTCGAATAAATTAAGCGCGAGGTTCCCGATTAGGAATCTCCCTTTCTTCTTCGCGAATCTTTTCACAATGCGAGAACGAACGTAAAGTCGTTCGATCCCTCGAATCAATGACGAACGAAGAAATATTTTATTTCAGGTACTTTTAGAAAGAGCTAAATATTAACGATATTACGCTATCATCGGTTTCCAGGAGTCCAAATTCGCTTGCTGGGACGTCGAGGCTTGCGTCGATAAATGAGACTCTGAAGATTGTAGCATCGAGGCTTCCGGTTTGAAGAAATCAATTATCGGATGATAATTGTAATTAACTCGTCGATTGGGCTCCTGATACTCATCGTCGAATCCACCGTTATGCAGGCTCGTCGAGGCATCCATGTCCTGATCGTAAGGCTGGCTAAACCTGAAGCAAACAAAGAAAATTGTTACTCGTGTTAAAGAGACTTAACAAAAATCACGAATATTTTCTATTCGTAGAGACAATTTTTTTAAATTGTAAAACGTGCGATATTTTATCATGAAAAAAATCAACAATTATTTCTACGTCATGGCTGAACAATTATTCTTTTAATGATATTTTGATGAATATTTTTATTGCACGAAAAGAAATTAAAAAAAGGTTATTTTTATCGAAAGAGTTTACTCACCAATTATTCATAGAGCTGGAGGTACCGGTGGTGCTGCCGGAACTGATCGGGCTTGACGAATTTTCATCGAGATCGGTGCTCGACTCTCTTCTGTACGGCCTGTTCGGTCTGGCCGGTCTCTTGGTCTTAATAACAGGTCCCTTGTAACCCGGTGCACGAGTATTAGGCGCGTGTTGTTTCGGCAACTTGTCAAACGGTCTTGGTACCGGAGTTGGTTTCTTTCTCCTTCCCGGTAGAGCGAAGCTCGGACGATTCGAGGTGCCCGCGTCGATTATTGGTTTCTTCGAGCTTGCGACTAATTTACAAAAATTAATTAATATTAATTAATTAAAATACAAAAATTAGTTTTAAATTTATTAATAAAAAATTAATTAATTCCAATACAAAATTAATAGCGATAGCTAATTTTATCTAAATGTAATTAATACAAAAATATTGAATTTTTCAACGTACGAAAATTACTGTCGAAGGACGTGGATGGTTTGAATTTCGTCAAGTAGCTCGTCGGCCTCTCGGAATATTCGCCAGGATCCGATCCTTGATCTTCGGTCGCGAATTCAGCGCCTGGAAAGCTCTCCTCGTGCGCCGGCCTCGGATCTTTTTGATGTGGCGGAAACAAATCCTTGTAACCGTGAACGTGACAACTGCAGCAAGTTGGTACTTTGAAAATGTCCATGTGAAGACCGAGCGAGGCTTCCCAGGTAAGCAAACGATGATAATTATAAACTTGGGTACACGACGAACGATAATTGTCCGATATGAAGGAACAGCTCGCCTTTGGATTTCTAGAACGAAATATATGTAATTTACGTTTTTTATAGAAATTTGTGAAATTTATCATACACGAGGGAAAGTTTCGTGTTTATTCGATCCGTTCTAATTATTCGATACGAATTTACCGATATTTGACTATGCCATGTACTTTTTCAAACATTGCGAGATTAAGGATGTTTGATTATTCTAGTTTCCGTTTTTTATTTCGTATTTTGATCGCACCTTCATACAATTTTATCGATTGCGTCGAGCAGGATTTAACCGATACTCGATCGATCGTGTCAAGAGATACGTTTCGTAACAATCGGAGGAAGATTTTTTTTCCGTTCTATTATTTTCGTCGTCGCGTAATTGGACACTTGGCGTCGCGTAATAAATCCCGGATCGTTCGAGGTATTGGTCGATCGACCGCAATCGATCGATCCAGAACGAATTGTTACCATTTCGTTTTTTATCATTCCAATTCGTTTTGTATGTAAACGATAATACGGTCAATAATCTTGGTACGCTCACCGCGTGTACTTATCGCAAAATCTTTATTATCGTTGTTGTGATTTTGACAAGATTGTCAGTTAAAAAGATTGATGGCTCAAAATTATTAATAATTATAGGTAAATTAAGAATTAATTATACGAAATTATTTGAGAAAATAACTTACGAGCATTTCTCCAGGCGCAATGTTTGCGTATGTTCACCGGTGTTAATTATGTATTTCCATACACCGGAAACGGCTCTTGCCAGCTGAGGTCGAGCGTACATGACGCTCGAGGGACAGGTGAAACCTTCCTCGACGTTGTCGTAGGGCGACGGATAATCGGCACGCCTGAAAGAAGAATTTAATTTTATCTTTAATCGGCCGATCTTCGGGTCAAGAAACGATTTTTTTTAAATCCAAATCACCGGCAAACCGGATGTCTAGAAAGCCTGACGCTTAAATGACGGTCACGAATCGGTCATTCATTCTTACATGTTATAATCTCCTCGCGAATCATACGAGGTTACACGGGCAATTCGCGGAATTAATCGAATTTCCGGTCCGTGGAAAATGAAACGAATTTTCATAGATCGTTGACTCTCGCGTTTGAATTTTCTTTTTTATCGCGTTACCACTAACGCAAATAAATTCAATTTGTTTTTCTAATCGTAGTCACGTAGCGACCGGTAAAGTGAACGGCTTGCGCGACGCAGCCCGACCAACGCAGCCTGAGCAACGTTCGCCCGTCTTGCACCGAAGTAACGAACGCTCGACGTTGCTCAGGCGCTCGATTCAACGAAATTTTCCTACGATGTTATTAAAACTATTTTCACCGACCTCTTAATCTCGTTACTCTCGAAACGATTCTCGTAACGATTTTCATAACGATTTTCCAACGGCAATGCAGATGGACGATCGTTCTCGGTCTCGGAAGAGTCTTGAGTTTTGTAGTCGGCCAGCAAGGCCGCTGCCATCTCCTTGTTTCCTCTGATACTTCTTATGATCGCTTCGCTAAAAAGATAAATTATTAACATTTTTTAATTGTTTTTTATAATAAAATTTATAATTTTTTGTATCGATGAAAAAACAAAAATTGATCGAAACTCACTGAGGATAATTCGTGGCCTGAAGGCAAACGGTTTTTGTGAAAAATGTGCAACCCTCGGTCGTTGGTTCTTTCTTGACTTCGGTCGGTCGTCGGCTGGGTCTCTTCGATGTAGGTCGAGGTCCTTCGCCTGAATCAAAAACAATAAACCGGTTCCAATATATCTGTCCTAACTTTCCAAAAATGTTGCAAAAACAATGATTTTGACTCACTCGAATAAACATTTCGTCGATTCAAGCTCGTTATTCGTCTCGGAGGTGGCTGAGGTCGATAGTAAGGACGTCGACCTCTTCCCGGTCTCACGAGTCGTAATTCCTGCGCCTGCGACCAAAAACAAACAAAAAAACAATAAAATAAGGAAAACCTTTATGTTCCTTGGAAAACAAAAATAACAGGCTGAACAACATTCGATATATCCAGTCGCGAGAAAGGAAATTCGCGATGTTCGCGAATGACTCAACTCGATTTTCTCCAGTCACGCGCTGATTGAGGTCTAGAACGGCTCTCTTCCTCTTTTCAACGCGTGTATACTTTATCAGCATGAAAAAAAAATTCCTTACGCTATCAGGAACTCGTGCGTTTCCTCAAAATTGCATTTGGAGCGATGTCGAAGAAAAATGAAAATAAAAAAATAATCCATCTTTCGTTCGAGGTCGAGCGTGATCGTCGATAATCGATCGAGATCGGTTCACGAATGTCGTTCGTAAAAAGTAAATATTCCTTGATATTTCATAGATCGAGGTATAGAGTCGGGAATAAAAAAAAACTAAAAAAATAAGTGGTCCACTGCGTGAGGACCAATTGAGGTTTCCAGGCAATGAAGAGTAAGATTCGAGCGATGACTCGACTCGAATCGAAGAGCTCGCTGGAACATCGACCAAAGGCTCGTTTCTCTCTCTGTCTCTCTCTGTCTCTCTCTTTCTCATACGTTTTTTTCTCTCTGTCCAACTTTCTAGCGCAATCTCCCGCGCGTTTGTACCATAGATAAACACACATTGTTCATTCTCTCTCGACTCGATGTAGTCGTGAGTACATACGATTTATATACGACAACGAGACGAAACGACGTTGAGAATATCGTACTTACATGGGGGACAGGTGTGTCATTACCCGTATATGAAATATTTAATAGCCCTACCTAGCTTCGTTACGTTTATTGTTCGACCGTTTTGATACGATTGGAAAGTTTTCTCATACGTTATTAGATGATTTTGCTTGGAAATTTCATTCGTCGTATCGCGGAGAGGATCATCGTCGGATCGATCGGGCATTTTGAAGAGTGCCACGGATTGATTAATTCAAGATCGGTGAAACGAAGGCACGAATTATCTTCTTTCTTGTATTTGGGACGCTTGAGAAATCATAACTAGCCGTTTGATAGCCTCATTAATAATAATAATAATAATAATAATAAATATTAATAATAATAATAATATATAATATTAATAAAAATAATAATAAATAATAATAATAATAAATTCGATACGTTAAGAAAAAAACTGTACGCGTCGAAATTATTTTCAAATACTCAAAATGATTTTTTGTTTTCTGACAACGATTAAAAAAAATAAAAAATAAAATAAGAAAATTAAATTTGGCGAATTTTGCATCGAACAAAAAATATTGGAACGAAACGAAATATGATATTTATAACGGATTAATTAATTTACAGTTAGCATTATTATTATTAACATTATTATTATGTCACGTATTTTTAATTACCTCGGGCAATTCTTCGGGTACCTCTTCGTCATTTTCTTCCTCCGAGAAGATTTTAGCTATGTCCATGCTGATAGGAAGCATCAATTCTCTCGTCGCGTTTTCTCGACTGTCACCCCCGAACAGCGATCTCACCTCCTCGAAAGGTGGAGGTGACGACTCGTTGCTCGATATTCTCGACGATATCAAAGTCGCCATAACGAGCTTTTGCGGTGGCGACATGTTTCGAATAATTGGCAAAACTTCGCCGATCTGTTCTCTCTTTTCTTGAACTCTCATCGCCTGGCATAGAAATTAAAACAAAATAATAATAAAAATAAAAGAAACGAGCCAATTAAAAAATAAATAAAAATATTGCGAAAAAAAGGGAAATTTGCGTTAGAGCGACGAATAAAAGAAGTAATTAAAAAAAATTAATTGCTCACGGATGTTACGGCTTCGCGAATTTTGCCGGTTTTATTTCGTAAAAAATCGTCGTCGACTCTCAGAGACGTTGATATCTTCTCGTCTTGATCTCTCGTTTCTTCGTCCTCGAAGTTCACGTCGTCGAGACCATCGTCGTTGGCTCGGCCCGTCGCCGAAGAAACCAGCAGAAGCGCCTGAAAATGAAATTTCCTGAGCACCGACGAATCGAGTTGCGAGAATGTCCGGCGAGCTATAAAGCATACGCGATAGTCGTACGTAGAATTACACGTGACCGAGCAGGAAGTCAGTAAATAAAAAAAAACATTTAACGAGGTGAAATCTCTCGATACGTTGCGAGAAATGAGAGAAAAATAAAGAGAAACAAATATATGTGTATAAAGATTCCTACTAAAACCATCGTTAACTTTCGTTGGAGCGACATTTATGCGTTGGAAAGTGAACGAACACGCGTATATGACGCCGTTGAATAAGATAAGTGAGTTTTCTAATCTTCTGGATCGAACGTTCCTACGTTCGTAATTATGAAAGTTATACGAAATAAATTTCGGAAAAAAATTGTATCGGGTGTTTTTTCGAAGCGATTCGAGGCAATGTTTACCGCGAAAATTGCTAGCGGCTATGACCCACTGACAATCATAAAATTGTCAATGGTCAGAGATACGAACGAATTTTCTTCCCTTTCTATTTTTGTCGTGCTACCTACGGCATAATACTTTTTTTACGAGATTTAGTTAAATAGAAATTGTTTTAAAAATTTCATTTGAATTATTTAAATAGAAATTCTTAAGACTCTTTGCTTCGATTTCTCCCGCTAAATATTATTAACTAATATAAATAAAAATAATTCATTTCACACACATTGAATTGAAAAAGAAAGTAATTTATTAATTCCAATTCACGAAACAAAAATTCTTATAATTATTTGTTTCGTTTCGTCGAATAAGGATTGTTTACTTATTTATTGACCCACGTGACGTTTCCATCACGACTCCGACAAAACCTCAAAAAAAATCAAACTTTTCCATTTTCACTGTCTCGACGCTAAATTAAACCTCGACAACTTACCAGAATCAACGGCAAAAATGTCGCACTGAACAATCTCATCCTGCGTCCGCTCGATAAAAAATCTACACGTTCGAATTAACAATTATTGATCAAACCGCCCAAAAACCATTAGCGAGTGAAGAAATTGTCACACGCGAGCACAAAAACACTCCCTCGACACTATCATCGACTATCGGCCAAAAGTCACAAAAATTTCAATTCTTTTTAAAAAAAATGCACTCTCGTCGATACTTCGGATATCCGTGATTCACGCCAGCACGCCGCGAGTCTCGATTCACGAATCCATACTATATACCTCGGTAACTCGTACACGAAGTCGAGAGCGAGCGATTGGAGTTTGGTCTCATGCCGCGAGTGGAAGAAGACGAAGAAGTTCGGTGTCTTTTCCTCTCCTCCCCCTCTCCCTCCCCCTCCCCCTCCCTTCCTCTTTTCGCTCGTTAGCTCTACACGACTTACAGGTGTCCGTTGGCATCTCTGCCTCGGTTTTTGTAGGTCAAAAATTGCTGGCCACGCGGTCTGTATACCCGTGAGTTTACGGATGCTGCGGCAAGGGGGGAAGTGCGAGGAGGGGTGTGTGTGGGGGGGGAGGTTTGTCGAGCACCGGAGAAATAATTTTCTTCCGGGCGGGAGAAGAAAGGAGGCACGCGCGCCTCTTCTCCGTACCCTTGTACCCCGCACCCCCCTCCGCGAACCCCTCTCCCCTTTGGTAATGGTGCGAGAAGAATTGTAGAGAAGGCGCGCTCGCTGTGAAGCAGGTGAAGATACTTCGCGTATGGTTTACAATAGAGAGAATGCTGCGACTGTTTTTTTTCTTGCTTTTTTTTTATTTTTATTTTTTAAATATGTGAAACGAAATTGCCACGAGTGATAAATGGTAATCGAGGAATTATTGTGAAATTAATGGGAATTTCCGTTGTTCTTGTTTCTTTTTTTTCTCTTTCATGAATCGCGCATCGACGTTTCGCACGAAAAATCCATTATTAGTCGCGTTTGAGTGTTTAGAAATGTGTTTTTAATCGTTTACGGGGATGAATTTAAAATGAAGAAGAACTAGGGCGAGTGCGATAATGATAATGGTGATGATAATTTATTTTCATTGTTGTACAATTAAATATTATAATCGTGAAAGTATTCGATATAACAATGAACATTTATTATTATTATTATAACGAATATTTTTTATAATTATGATATTTAATGGCACTAATAACGAAAATAAATTATTATCACTATTATTGTTACACTTGCACCAATTTCTTCTTCTTCCATTTTTAATAATAATAAATTATTATTATTTAATAATAATAAATTATTATTATTATTACATTCAAGCTGTAATTTTTTGCACCCAAGGTACCAAATTATTTATTCTCTCAGAACGATAAGAATATAGAAATAAAATTAACGATATTATTCATAAGTGACCAATAAATGAATAATAAAAATAATTAGAGATAATAAGTGAAAATGAAACGATCGATTAATAACTAGATTTCATCGTGACAACGTGGGAAAAGTGATAAAAAAAATGGAACGGATGCATATAGGCAATAATATATGCGTAAAATAGTAAAGGATAGTTTCGATGTCGGACAATAAGACCGGTTTTCGAAAGAGCTTTATGAATAAATGTATAGACGGGGTTAAGCGTGTAAAATCGCTCTCGTAGCCGGTACACTCGTGTGTATTTCTCTTTCCTGCGTAAGATCGTTTTCGTCTCAGCATCGCTGTATCTCAAGCGAATTGTAGCCATGACCGAGAAACCGTGTCTCGGCGTAGACGTCGTCTCGCGTTCTCTCCGTACGAGACGATGAGGAAGCGATCGGATTTATGATGGCGGGAGGGGGGGGGGGGGGGCAAAAGAAGTCGGCCATATATCCGAGTTCTCCTCGTCTCGTGCACGTTTCTTTCTCTTTTATTTCCTCACGTGAAATGTATAAACATTCATCATCTCGAGATTTTGAAAAATTCGACGTACTTTATTTTTTACTAAATTTGGCAGTCGCGCGATTTATCATTTCTGCCGGTACGAACGATATTTATCATGATCGACCAATTTGTCGAAACGCGAATTACACGGTAATTTAAAAAATAATCGCATCGTCGAGCCAAACCGATCTCGATCTTCTGTTCACAAGCGTCGATAAAAAAAAATAACTTAATCGTCTCGCTCCATCTTCCTTCTTTTCTTTCCCACTCGTGCGAATGATCGAAAGTTCATTTATACGCCGGGGCATACAGCGCGCGAGATTTTTTTCTTTTACGATGGGAAATCGGACGATAAAATAGATAGAAAGTGACTCGGTAAAGAGACATGAAATGTGGGAAAATTGTGTGAAAAGATAACAATATGACCGATAAAAAACATTAATAAAAGATCATAAAAAAAAACGCCGTGAAAGGATATTAGATGTGGAATACGAACGATATAAGGATGCTTCGGGCTGTACGGCACGGACCGTCACGTAACGGCAACGGCAAGTAACGGCACCGGCACGACAAAATTTTGTAGCATGGATTTTAGCGTCACCGTAGGTATATACAAGGCACCAACTACCTGCACGTTCCAGCAACCTAAAGGAACGACTCCGACCAGGTGTTCTCCCAAAATATTTTGCCGGTCCATGACGGATCCCTCCCGGTGCGATCTGAAAATTCGTCGAACAAATTACAATATATTGAGATTATAATTTATGTTGCCCGGAAAATTTGCGATTCCGTAGCCTCCAATTCGCCTCCTCGGCGAATAAAACGTTTTCTTTTTTTCTTCTTTTTTTCTTCGTCATCTCTCACGTTGCGGTAGGTAACTACTACCCACAGGGTGGTTCGAAGAAGCAACAGGTTGTACAATCGCGAATTTTTACTCCTAGGAAACGAAACTCTGCCGTCGGGTTTGCCCATAGCCATTTCAGTAAAATACATATGTTCGTGTATATATGTAACGTCGAGGGTTCGTGATGTACGTACCACTGTCCGACTCGGTACACACGCAATATAAACACGTGAGAGGTGAGGTACAGGATGCTGTACTACCTATTTACTCCTTCTGGGAATGCATTGGAAGCGAGGAGATTCTTCGTTCCTACGAGAGTGCAACACATTCAAGGACCTCGAAGGCGCGAGCCCGAACGGGAGGAATTACGAGAGTCGCGCTAACATAAAGCGAAGAGACACATTGAGCACCTCCGACGATCTCGAGGCAACGTGAGACAAACTCTCGTACACGTTTTTTTTTGTAAACGGTGAAAAAAAACAGATTTTTCGATTCGCGAAAAGTTTTCTCGATTTGTTTTTTTCGATTTATCGAGATGCGAGAAATGTTTTGAAAAATAAATCCAATACTTCGATTCGATTTATAATAGTAATAATAATATTAGTTTTGTTTAGTTTTAGGGTTGAGATTGAATAAATGTGGTGAAAATAAGAAAATAAAAAAATTATCGCTCCCGGGCAATTTAATCATCTTCGAAATGATTTATCACAATATTTGCCGTACTGTCCGTATGATTTATAAATAGATTGATACCTACTCGAAGAAATGAAAGTAGATTCGTAAGATTGCCATGGGAGAGAGACCAAAGTGAATGTGAATGCCTCCGAGATTAGAAACAGCCGGAGGCTGACTGTACCCTAACACCCCGAGAGCGATCTCTCGCTCGTTGGTAAATCGATGGAACGCGCGTCTTCTCGGGCGAAAGTCTTTCTTCGAGATGCGATGGGTACATACATAGTTATAGTAAACGACTGACCCAGTGATATTCGTGAGAGAGTATGTAATTCGAAGATACGTGCTATGGGAAGATGATTTTTTTTTCGGATGTAAATACGACCGAGAGAACGGACGAGATCGAAGATTGATTCGATCACGCCGTGGGTGTCTCGAAGATTCCCACGATCCTCTTCATAAGTTCAACGCGAACGAGACGACATAAGCACGAGATAATTTTTTTATTTTTCAAATCGATCAATTTTTCTGATCTCGATCGAGATCGAGAAAAATCAGAGAAGTACGAGTAAGGTCGAAGGATTTCGCGCTCGGGCGAGAAGAACCGGATGTTACCGTTACGCTCCAACCAGTTTGCAAAAAGTTCGCACGATGCCGAACTCGAAGCACGTGGAGTTACTAACGGAATTCGTATCGATGCGACGCGAAAATAATAAAAAAATAGACTTTTTTTTTGATAAATTAAACAATTTTTTGAAATAATATTAATTCGATGATGTAGAAAATAAATGAATTGAGATTTGACGTGAAGAATAAAACAAAAATTGATCGAAACTTCATAACGGGATAAAATTGATAGGACGTGGTCTTACGCGAGATCGCTTCCTGCTCGTCGAAAGAATATCTCGTGCCCGATTCTCCTCGTTAATTCTTATTATATTTATTATACAAACGTACTCCCGCACAGTGAAAGCCTCTCGAGCCTCCTTCGACTCGTACTCGGTTAACCGAACGTGTCCGTGTTCTTTGCATCTTATCCTCCACGCCTCCATCTCTTTTCGACGTTGTAAAAGCATCCTTGAGAATCGTTTGACACACTTATAACTTGGTCATTGGCGAAACAAAAAAAAAACACAAACACCGACGAACCGATTTTTTCTTCTAGGTACAAAGTCGAGATAAATTCGAGAACCTGTCACGCTCAAAAAGTGAAATTGTTGGTAGACTAAAATAAAAAATGGTAATGTCAATTTATCAAATATGCTAAAATCGTCTGAATTTTACTGGATTTCAAAATTGAGACATTACTTTGACAAATTTTGTCGATACGTATCTTCGTAACTATCACGATCGAACGAAAGTCTTACAAGCGCTCAAAAAAATCTCCAATTTTCTTAATTACACGTTCATTAATTCGTAAAATTCCCTTTTTATAATTGTTCAAACTCGTCGACGGAATTTCTTCCGTTCGAGCGCATCTTCGTTCGCGATCTCCCAGGTTCGCAAACGAGAAACTTCATTCCGCAATAATTACCAGCGGCTAATGAAGCCGAGAACTTCGTCCAGACTCGACGCAACGTTTGCTTCGCGGTCTACCGCGAGTAACCCGTGAATAATTGTTTTTTTTGTTTGCAATTTGTTCGTTGACCCGATTAAATAGTATTTCCCACACATTCGACTGTACACAGATGGATAAACGAACCGAGGGATGTCCCAGCTCGCTCGGTACCATGGGGCCTTAATTGATTCAATTAAGACACGAGATACACGGATCGCGAGGGTCGCGAAGATCGCAATCTACGAAAGAACCCGACGAGAAAGATTTTGTACGTGCGGTATAAAACGAATAGAAGAGGAAGAGGGATAAGCTTGTTTCGTTTCTCTACGATCAATCCCTGATTGATCGTATTTTTCTCTGTGAAATCCGTCGATTGTAAACAGCGCCGAATTAATGTTTAATTAAAAAAAAAACACTTTTTTTAAAATACGATAACATTTATTGACAAAAACGTGTCCTTAATAGAATAATTGAGTCTAAGTATGGTTGAATGTTTGAGTTGTTTGTACGTGTGTGAAAGATTGCGCGTTTATGTGTTTGCTATGTGTTTCTATGTAAGTGTTTCACATTTTCATTCAAACGAAAAAATAAAAACAACAATCACGAATGATTTATTGTCGAATAAATTTAGCGCAATGTTTGCCGATGAGATTGTCAAATTTAGCCTCGAACCCGGTACACATGATTGCGATAAGAGTACAAACTTAATAAAATAAATCAACTGACAAACGCGGAGTTTCGATCGGCGATTGATCAAACGTGGACGACAATCGAAACATAATTGTAAGCGATAATGATCAATTTTCTTTCCATACGCTCGTGTATTTACGTATGTATAAAGAAGAAGAAGAAGAAAAAAAAGAAAAAACGTACAAAGAAGAATTAAATATCACACTCTCGTTGAAACGTCGAGAGAGTCGAGGTGGTCTCCGCGTGCGATTATATCATCGATCGCCACTCCAAGACGCGTCGAAAGACTAGAATGATTAAGAATAAACTTAAGGCTTTTTTTGTTTCTTAGAAAAAAAATTGTCTTAACTCGTAATTATAACATAAGGGGTGGGAAATAATGCGAGAATATTTACCTCGGCCTCGTGCGTTTTGATTTTGCGAGACGAACGATTTACAGGAGGAATCGTTCGTCGAGCTAGTTTCTATTTACAATTTTTAGCACTCAGTACCGAGGACGATGGAAAAGAAAAACGGCTGGGAGCGAATGACAAGAGTGGGAGGAAATAGAAAAACCATTTACGAGCCTGCGAAATCGACGAAATCTTTCGCTACTGGCTATCAGAATTTACGACACGAAAACAATCGTATCTCGTCATTTTTAGTAAAAATAAAAAAAAGAAATTATCTTTATTCTTCTCCATTTTTCATGTTTTCTTTTTTTTATCCCACTTTTCTCTCGTTTGCTCGTTTGTACGTCACCAGCCTCATGATGAAACGAATTTAAAGAAATAAAAAAAAAATGATGAAAAACAATGAGCTTCCTCGCAATGGCATTGACGTCGTCGGACGTCGCGCAGCCATTCGATCATAATACTTAATACGAAATACTAGTTACAATCCGAAAAGTATCTTTTCGGATTTTTGTTTTTTGTTTGTTTTTGTTATTTTTTTTTGTTTTTTTTCTTTCTTTCTTGGACGAAGAACGTTGTCGAATCTCAGTCGGTGCACTCGGACGCGAAACTCTCGAGATCGACGTAATGGCCGTTCATGCTGTCCTCCAACAGCTGGGCCATGTCGCGTCGTAAAGTCTGAAATTCGGGTCTTCGATCCGGATCGGCGTGCCAACATCTCGATATGACCCTGAACAATTCGCTACGACAGTGCGATGGCCTCTCGAGCCTGTAACCATTCTGCACGTTTCGCATCACTTCACGCGCCGCCATGTCCGGATAAGGCGTCGAGCCTGAAATCAAAACGCGGAAATATAAATAATAACGTTATTTCCGTCGTTAATGTACTTTTTATAATTAAATAAAATTTAGCAAAAATATTCTCTATTCTTTTGCTAAATAATAAATATGAAAAAGTTGCAATTTTTATGTTAAATTGAAAAAAAATAGAATTATTGTTTTTTTTTCTCACCGAGAGTAACGATCTCCCACATGAGAATGCCAAAACTCCAGACGTCGGTTTTCGTGGTGAAAAGCGAATAAATCAATGACTCGGGAGCCATCCATCTAATCGGTAATGCGTTTCTTCCGTGTCTCGCCTCGATCACCTCGCCGTCGTCGTTCGCGAATCTCGACATGCCGAAATCCGCGATTTTGCACAATTTGTTGTGATCCACCAGAACGTTTCTCGCAGCGAGATCCCTGTGGATTATCTGTAATTCAACAAGAACAATGATCAAAATTACTAAACGTTGTTTCAAAGACGAAATAAGAAGGCGTAGGGCGTTGAATAAAAAAAGAAGAAGAAAGAAAAAAAAATGTTTTCCTGGCAAACGTTTGATCTCATCTTTTCTCTTTCTCTTTTTCTCACCAACTTCGTAACACGGCCGAGTTATAGGCCTCTCACGCTTCGAGCCCGTGGGCCTATCATTAAGTTAAACACCCGCACGAAGAAACGCCCAGACAAATGTTGGTCTCGGCAAACGTTTTCTTAATTTTAAACAACAATTAAGCAATCCTCGAGTTGCAGGCCTCGCGTTCGACACGAATAACTCGTAAAAGAGTCGCTCGATAAAGAAACGACTCCTAGTTTGTTAATAACGAACAATTATCGCGTATGCTAATGAGCACTGGGGCGAGAGAATGCAAATGTCGCGACGTAACTCAATATTGACAAACGGCTATTCGTTATCGAGCCTCGTTAATTACACCTTACTGCAAATGAAAGAAGAAGAAGAAAAAAACGATAGAACGCGTCAGTTTCTTCGCGAAGAGGAGTGTTTCACGTGACGCGAACACGTGTCGGAAATAATTTGTCAAAGATACGAGGGACTGGAATGGTGATGAAACGCATCTGGACTATAAAATGAAAATGGAAAGAAATATATACAAAAAAGACTCTAATAAATTTTTCTTCAACGTTACGTCGAGTAATTAACGAGAGAATATGTTTTTTTATCAAGCGATCGACGACATTTCGAAAGAATTTACTTTTATCCCAAGATCCAATCGCAATTAGTACGAATTAAGTTCTTTTTATAAGATGGAAATTTAAAAAAAACCGTAATTAATTTTTTTTCAACCAGTCCAGTATTTTGCGTGAAAATATCTTTTTTCTAAAACGATATTTTGAAAGAATTTACTCTTGTGCCAAAATTTAAATCACATTTGGTACGAATTAAGTTTCTTTTCTCTCTTTCTTTTCCGTCCGCGAACGAGTCAGGTGTGTAAATTGCTTCGACTAATAGTCACCCTCTTATCGCATTTCTCAGAAAAATTCATTGCCCGAGCTCGAAGCTTCGAAGATGCGCTCATACGAGGATAAAGAAGAAAAAAAAGAACGATTATCTAAGTTTTACGTTGATGCAAATTAGCCAGCGCGCGTTCGAGTCTGTGAGAGTTTCGGAAAAAAAATCGTTCACCAGGTAAACGAGAGAACGCTAAACGATATTTCTCTTTCTCCTTTCCTCCGTCCCACCGACGACCAGTCGCATCATCCAATTACCCGCGAGATGATATCCATAAATGCGAATGGAAGTGACTCCAATTAAAGCTAAGAGCCTGCGTATAATACTCGAAGCCGGCATCTTCCTTCTCGACTAGGAGAACTCGCTTTCGGTATATTACGCGCATAAGACGAGTCGAGGAGAAATATCTTCATTTTTTCTTTTTTTATATCTCGCTGTTTGCTCGTCTTTACCTTTTTTTTCGTAGCAATTTCCAAGAAAATCGATTTGCCGAAGGATCTTCCTAGTTTGCCGGCTGAGAGAGAGTGAGAGAGAGAGAGAGTAGACTCGGGGCTAATATTCATTAAATCTTATTGATCTTCCGGCGGATATTAAGAAGCGTTTAGCATGGAAATGGAAAATCTGCGAGATCGGTGTAAGCATTTACGACGAGGGGGCAATATGGACCACCTAAAATATTTTATTTATAATTTATTTATAAATATACGATCCTTCCACGAATTCTCAAAATATTCTCGATTTTTATGCAAGATTTTGACTCTTTTTGTGAGGTAAAATGGACCACCACTTTTCTGTAATATCGGAAATGTTGGAAATAATACAAAATTTTTGTCAATCGCTTCTGGAGGACAAGAATTGGGGCTGAACATTTTTTCAATTTGTACATTTTTATTTCCAGCCGGAAAATTGTAGGACGAACGACTGATTCGTCTTACGGTATCCTGGGCCATATTTCCTGGATTTACCCACCACCACCACTACATACGCGTAAGCTATATTATTTTATAACCGTTGGTTGTTTCGTTTATTATCTTTTTTGTTTCGTTCGCGAATACACACGTATACGCGTTTATGCGTCTCGGCGATATTATTTTACGACAGCTGCTCGGTAGCGGCGACGCGTACGAACGCGCGGTGGCTACTTTCCGGTTTCTCTCGCTCCGAAACGAATAATCGTCCATTTTTCTCGCGGGATCGCGCGACAAAACAACGCGAGATACAAAAAAAAAAAAGCAGAAATAAAGATTGAACAGTCGACCGAACTCATCTGGACATTCAGTGAGAACTTGCTAATTTGTATTTATCGCTGATTCGTGCGAAAATTATTGTTATCGTACCGATTATTGTCGCAGGAGGTCGTCCTTGACGACGATCGAAAAACCGGGAGGACGCCAGCGGCGAGACTCGATTTTTGTTCATTTCTCGAGTCTCGAGATATCGAACCCGCGTCACTCGGTCAACAACTTCTTTTTTTGTATCTAACCTTCTTTTTTTTTGTTTTCGTTCGAACCTTTTTACGGTTTCTTTTTTGTTCAAATTATCGAGCAACAATGTTTGTCCCGAAAAATATCGTTCCCGGTGTCGTTTTTCGAAGAGTCGTTCGACGACCTCGAGGAATGTCAAGGCTCAAAATTTTGGTAAATTTTGACCGTTCGAGATATTTTGGAAAGAACGTCGGCGAGGGTAAAAAATCGAATTTACCTTTTTCGAAGCGAGGTACTCCATACCACGTGCGACGCAATAACCGAAAACCGTGAGATCGCGAGACGTTAAGGCCGCCGAATCCTCGCTAAAGTTGTAAAAATCCTGTCTCGTACGATGATCCCTCAAATAGGCGAGAAGCTTGCCGTACATCACGTACTCGAGAATGAGATAATGAGGTTCTGCAACGAAAAAAACAAAAATAAATATTAACAAATGAGTTGACAACAAAATTATTGGCAAAATTTTGTCGCGTCGACAAAAAATAATTGTAAAAACGTATAAAAGCAAAATAAAATGAATTGGAAAAATACGTTTGATATTTTCAATCAAAATATCAATCGTATTTTTCCAATCTATTTGATTTAATTTCATTTTATTTGAAAAGAAAACAAATAAAAATGAATTAAGAAAAACTTTGCGAATATTTTGTCGCATTGAAAAGAAAAAAATTGTATAAACCTGAAAAAACAAAATAAAATTTATCGTAAAAATATGTTTGATACGTTGATCTCGAAGAACTCGAACATTAACGATGTTTCGTGGAGTTCGAGCTCGTTAATCGCACCCGTTAATCATCTAACTGTCATCGGAAATTGATGAGGGACCTCGAATCGACGAGTCTCAATGCCATCGCAACGAAACGTCGTCGATGAGACAATTGACTTTACAATAAATTGTCGAAAGAGACTTCTCGTCGATTCCCACGAATTTGTTTATTTTTCTCTATTTTTTCCAGTTTGGTTTGCGAACAGTTCACGTAAATTTCTCTGTTTTTCAGGAACGGGAAATCTACTTCAAATAATACGCGCCGTTTAGCAGGAAAAAAAGACTGTGTGTACTTTGGTGGAGTGAACTTTGAGTCAACACAAAAATTCTCGGCAAACAGAGAAAGAACGCAGGACAGACGGAGAAAGACGACTATGGCCTCGAATTTTACGCTTGTTCGAAGAAAAATATAAAGCGAGCAGAACTCGATTGCGATATTATCGAGAATTTACAAAAGCGCGTACGGTCGAATACTCAACCGAGCCGACGAAATATTTTTGTTACGGGGCAAAACCCGACGAAAAATAATTCCTAGAAATTTCAATTGCTGAAAATGTAATCGATAAATTAATTCTTAATTTTCGATCGCGTTTTTATAGAATTTATGTTCGATCCGATTTATCGTTTAATCACGTACTTCCGGTCCGGCGACGCGTTCATTGTTGAATTTTCTCTCACGGATGAAAAATGTAAAACCAAGAAAAAAAAATGGATAAAAAAAGGGCACAAAACGGAGAAGAATGGAGGGTGAAAAGACGAAGAAAAGGAGGAAGGAGAGGAGAAAAAAAATGAATCGTCGAGCATGACTCACGACGACGTGCAAAGTTCGCTGGTCGTTTCGCCGTTGGTTCTGGACCTCGTCGATACGGCACGCACGTCGGGAACAATAATCGTGGCGAATGCAAAACAATGGACGATTTAAGTGCGCCACGGGGCTAAAAAGACTCGTGCGCGTGTACCACCGTGCGGTCGGGAGTAAGAGAACGAACGTAGGGAACAAGAAAAGAAAGAAGAAAAATTGCGAGAAAGAGAGAGAGAGAGAGAGACTTGGCACTCGCACCGAGAGCCTCTCGTACACTTGCCGTCGGATTTCCAAGGTAAAAAATTCTTATCGTGACGCGTCCGAGAATACTCGTGAACGAGAATCGCAAGTTGCGCGCAAACGCGGCGATAAACCATAACAATAATAGCAACAATATTTTTTCATAATAATAAAAAAAAAATAATAATAATAATAACGTTAACGGCATAAAATATTATCGTAAATACAACTTTCATTTTTATTTTTTTAATGAATAATAATACTAGTAATTATTGTAATATTAATATTATTATTATTATTATTATTATTATTATGTAATAATTGCATTTTTTTGTCGCGGTAAGAATCGAGTCATCGAGTTATTCGACGATTGTTCGAACCACGAAAAGTCGTCATACGACAGAAATAGTCGACAATGTAAACGAAAATAAAATTCCATACTCGTCGGTCACGTCGCGAAAGATAAAGGATGTCTATGCGCTTATGTTTTAAAAAGAAAAGAAAAAATGTAAAAAGCTTCGCTACGATACTTTCGAAACATTCGGAGTCTGCGCATATGCGAGAGCTTGTAGGTTCGTTGTATTATGCATTTATGTATTCGCTAACGCTGCGCGATGTTAAATGATAGTATTCAACGCCCACCGAAGCGCGAGATTTGTCTCTCTTTTTTTATTCTGTCTCGCTCACTCTTTCTCTTCCTCTCTATCTCTCTCTTTCTCTGTCTATCTCCGTTCCTTTCTTTTTCAAAGAGGCGAACAATGCAAAGTGCAAAACACGAGAACTTTCAAATTCAAATCGTCGTCGGGTCAAAAGCGCGATAGAGCCAAAGAATTCTCGCGGAGAATGTGAGATTATACTTCTTATCTCTGAAATTCCTTATCTGTCATATTCATTCAACGGGGAGGCTATGTTTTTTCCATGTTTTAATGTTTACCAGAACGGACATAATTAGAAAAAACATTAACATTTTTCAATATTCGATAAATGAAAATGAGGAGATAGTTCAAACACGACGATAACGCTGGGCTATTGACGTTGAACACCTATTTAAAAAAATAAGAATAAAATATATAGATTTTTTTTTCAATTAAAAAAAAATAACAACAGCTTTTCTTGAATTTTATTAAAAAAGACCGACTTATGAGACAGTCTCGATGTTTGCTCTCCATTTATTCATACGTAACGAGCTAAGCGGTTATAAATTTTCTGCTCCAATCAAGAACGACTATTTCGTCGTATCGCGTAAGCGGAAAATGGACTGTTTTGCTCGAACGCGTTACAATAGATAATAAAACTCCTTGCGGACAGCGAACCCATCGTATAATTCAAACGAGATGGCTTCTGCTAGAACGTTCGTTTTTTAATATTTTTTTTCTTTTAACGCTCGGGGTGATTGAGGCGAAAAAAAACAAGGAAAAACATGGTTAATAGCTCGGTGGAACTTTGACGCGTGCAGTCGGAGCGTTTTTATCGTTGCCGAAAAAAGCGTTCCTCGAACTTGAACCTTCCTAATGCTTGGGAGTCAACGTTTTTTCGGGGCCGGAGCTATTAATTTTGCGGGGTAAACGGTTATGGTTCTCGTTGGGTTGGTCCGCCGAAGAAACGGCCACCGGGTAGAAACTGCGATAACGCGGCTCGTTCTTACCATCGACTTCTTTCTGTTTGCAAGAAAAAAAAAATCTCCAATCCCCTTCGTGGCAATTTCTCATTTTTAACGCAGTCCCGTCTGACAACGCGCTTTTACGAAAACTTGTCAAACATCCCCCAAAAAATATGATTTTTTTTTCTCTCGACACGTGTCAGCATCGCGCGAGTTAAATGCAGTTTTAAAGGACACTCGATTCGTCGATCGACACCCTCGCGGATTATCGAATAATAATCCTTCTAGTTCGCCATTAAATAAATTAACATAACAAAAATATGACAATTTTTTTTAAATAGAAAAAAGAAATAAAAATTAAATCGTATTTTCGACGTACGAGATCGACTAAAATCTGAGCGAAAAAAATGGACGAATTCGAGGGACCATGAGGACGAGACGTTCGTAAGGGCAAACATGTGTTTCGCATCTCACGAGCGTCGGAACGAAGCGTGAACGACGAGGGATAAATTCTTACTTTTCGCGTCTCGGCAATGATCGTAAATTTGTCCGTGATGCGTCCATGTTGCGGACGCAACTGATTTTTTTCGCGGTCAATTCCATTGTAAAAATCTCGCCTCGCTTCCAATCCTCGTTTCGAGCTTCTCGCCCTGAATCTCGCTCGAGACTGACAAGGGCATGATGTGGGTAACGTCGCGTCGTTTCAACCGAACGCTTTTAAATCCACCTTCGTACCAAGTGCCAAGTGCGCAAGAACTTCTTTTTTTGTTTCGTTATTCTTTGGAGCGTGAAAAATTGCCTCGTAACGTCGCTTCGCTCGTAACGACAAAAATCGTAAAGTCCCTAATCGATTATGTTATTGCGAGAGAAACGAAACAACCGCAAACGGATTTCTCACTCTCTGCCCCCTCTTCAAGATATAAGAAAAAGCAGGGTTGAAAAAAAAGAATTAAAAAAATTTTTAAACAACAAAAATCAATGGAAACAAAAAGATCGCTATTCCCATAGCAAATTCTCGACGTCAGTCCCGCGAAGACTTAGGAGGGAAGCTTAATGGACGTATTGTGACCTAGAGCCCGGCACGACTTACCACGGGGACCAAGAGTCTCACGGGCGCGAGACGTGTATATATACACCCTTATACATAATATATCTATATACGTTCACGAGTATGGAAATTTATTCCGGGGATATGCATGGCCAAGAGGAGACGTAATGGCCCTTTTCCCTCGCCCCTTCGTCCTTTACCTCATGCACCACGGGATCGATTCTCTTTCTCTCTCTGCCTCGTTCCGCGGTTCGTCGATCCTTCGTAAAACGTTTGTTGAACAATTTCTTGCTTTTTTTCTTGTTTTTTTTGCGACGTACAATCGTTTTTTTCATTCGGTCTCGCAATTCACTTCTTCGAAAACTGATAAAGACACGGGGTAGTCGTAAGCCTGGTAGCAACGACCACGACGACGACGATGCTCACGACTTTTGCCCGGTCATCAATTTTACTTTGACGTCTCGAGCATAAATTCGTGCTGGTTCGGTACTACGGCTTGCGTGCTGTGTCGACTGACGCTGTGCCGACGAGGCGAGGGGAAGAAAGGGGGTGACTGAGGCTAGTTGCCGGACGACGACGAACAGTGGTAAAGGCAGAAGGTTTTGATAAAAAGTTTGACTGATTGTGAGAAAATATTTTTGAATATGTGTTAAAAATTGTATTAAAACATTGAAATTTCTGTTATTAATTTCTCTAAGTCAATTTTTTGTTATGTAATTGGGCAAATTTTGCATTACGTTTTTCATTATCATTAATTTTCGTTCATTTTTGGATAAAAGGATGTTTTTCGACAAGAAAATTTGTCGGATTAATTTTCAACACTGATTCGAATAACGAATTTGTCTTTGACTGGAATTGAATAATATTTGAAAATTTGTATAAAAAATAATAAGAAATACGAGAGTTTGTGATGTTTTTTAAAAATCAATTGCAAGAATAATGAATTTTTAATCATTCGGTCGATGAAAAATTTGCGGTAGTAATTATAAAAATCAAACGAGAGTCTGATAAAAGAATTCTTGAAGATTAATCCGTGATACTTCCTCGAGCTCGGTGTTGAAAATAAAAACACTTCCCGGCAGTGGACGATGTGTCAAATAACAATCACGGGACGGTAAATTACAGTCAAAGGACGAACGTTTCGATTACAATCTTCCCGGTAAGAAAGATTAATCTTAACGAGAAGTTTCTCGTTTGTTTGTTTTTCTTTTATTATTCTTCTTCTGTTTCTTTTCTTCTTTATTGAAAAAGAAAAAAAAAACAATTTTCTCTCAAAGACGCGTTAGTCGACTTCGAAGGCGTTCAACGTTAAACGACGTCGATAGAATTTTTGCCGGCGCGAACGTCGATCTTCGTCGTCCGGTTTGTATGCCTCTCGAGTTTGCAGCGCGCATGCACGTTCATCGGACGAGAGATCATCCGTGGAAATCCTGATTGCTCAATTATTACGTCGCGTTTCGCTGAACGTGCGGAGGACACGAGCGCGCGCGAATCAAAAAGCACGTCCTTGAACAGATTCGCCGGATAGAAACGATCGCGTACGACGAAGATTGTAAAACGACGACAATGCCGAGAAGAAACGAGAATGAGGATGATGAGGGACGAACAACGACGATGAAGATGATGATGATGATGATGACGATAATGACGATGAAAATTATTATTTTAAAAAACTCACCCTCTTCGGTGCAACAGCCGAGAAGCGTCACGACGTTAGGATGATTTCCGAGCTGTTGCATTATCTCCAGTTCTCGTACAAGATCCTCCTTCTCCCTCGCGGACGCTCCCTCCTTCACGGTCTTAACGGCCACGAGCCTCGTCGTACCCTGATGACCCGTCAGATCATCCGCTTCGGCTTTCCATACCTGACCAAAATTTCCCTGACCCAAGACCGTTTGCAATCTGAGCTTGTCCCGTGGAAATTCCCATCGTGATTCCTGCGATGGAGGAGGTGGAGGCTTTTCCGCTTCGTGACACTGCTTTGTAAAATAATTTTTATAAAATATATCTTGTACCTAAAGCTTTTGCTCGTGAAGAGACAGGATCGTATCGGATCGAAGTGGATCAGATGAAATTGATTTGATTTCATTCGATTAATGTATTTTATTTTCTTTGATTTTGTTCAATTTCATTTGATTTTATTCAATTTTATTCAATTCCGTTAGATTTTGGTTTGTCCGATTTCATTTGATTTCATGAATTTAAATTTAAATAAAAATCAAATAAGATCAAATAGAATCGAATAAAGTCGCACCAAAAAAAGAAATCAGATAAATTTCAAGTGATCTTCATTGATTTCATTGTATTTGATCGTAAATTAAAACGAATCAAATCAAAAGCAATAAATAAGAAGAAGGTTATTGAAATTTGATTTTGTACTGACCAAGTGTTGAATTCTCGGTAGCTTCGTTATGGCTTTTTCGATCGAAGTTTTAAAGTCACCATTTTCGAGATTGAGCGCATCCTTCCTGCAGCTTATTTCCGACGACGTGTCGGACTCTTCAAGCACCTGCGCAATCAAATAGTACGTCAGTCGGGCAACGTGAAATTGTCTCACGAGTCGTTCTTGCCGATTTTCAACAAATATATACAGAGTAAATGTGCTTTTGATGTCAAGCAATATGCGTGTTTAAACTTCTTGTCGACCCGTTTGTTTGCGAGAGAACGACTTTATTTATCACAAAGGCTGCCAGGTGTTGGCCACTGACGCAAACTCACGTCGATTCCAAGTTCTTCGCGCGAATAAATATACGATCGGTACTAAAAAAAAATAAATAAATAAAAAAAAACATAAAAAAAAGGTAAATATAGAAACGATTCGCGAAAAATACAAATATTGTGAAAAGATTTAACGGCCTGTTGATGTTTTATTAATTCAGAATTCGAGCCGAGATCGACGATAATAAAATTGCGTTTTCTTTTCCACGATGCTAAAGTCCTTTTGTTTCCAACGCGAGGCGAAACACGCAAATATTCGCACGACGATCGTCGATGGCGCAATTTTGCGAATTGAATTTCGCAATTAGCATTTTATTGTCCGATCGTCGATCGATTATCGAAAACGATTATCGATCGATGGGATCTCAGGCTGAAACGACCATTTTCTCGCTCCCTCTTCGTAAATCCACGGTAATCGTGAACTCGACGTTTTTATTCCGGCTTCATCGAGAGACGTTCCTGTCTCCGGCACTCGGCTTGGGCAAAAATTTATTTTCTCGCTACGGCGTCCACGATCGACGAGAACAATTTTTTTCTTTCTTTTTTTTACTCCGTAACCGATCATTTGAATACGATTTGAATGCTCGTCGAGAGGAAACGAGCGAAGATTGATCCTTTCGCGTGTTGGCATCGATGACGTAAATTGAGGAGATGGTGATAACTGTGAGAAGCACAAGTATACAAAAAAATAATAATAATAAAATTTTTAAACGTGGAAAAACGATCGTGTAGGCGTTCAGCGCTTAGGAAAATCCGTCGAGACGTCGACGTTGATCGTTAAATCGCAAAAACTCATTATCTTCGCGTGAAACGAGATTTTTTTCCCTCGCAAAAACACACGCGTTGCGCGCGCGAGTCGTGTTCGAAGAGAGATAAGACTAAGCTCCTTGCTCCCCGCAATAACAAATGCTAATACGTATGACCGTTCCTGAATTCAACGCTGCGAATTATATTCTTCGACTAAGCGGGGATTATGTTTACTACGCTTTATTACAATTTACGGAATCGCACGATGCAACATAATACAGGGGGGATGCAAATTGTACGTAACGTACCGAGTTTAATTATTTGTTGCTCTGATCGACAGCCTCCTGCGCCACACGCAATAATTAATGCAAATATGTAAGTCTTGTGTTCACGCAAGAATGTATTCTTGGATAGAAAATGTTATGTAATGAAAAATACGACCATTTTAGCTTAAAAATTATTTTTAAAAACCGAAGATTTGGTTTAAATTTGATTCTAATTTCATGTCATTAAATTCATTTATTTTCATTTAATCTTTTTTTTACATATTTCCATTGGTTCGTATAAAAATCTTCGGGACAATTTAGGTTTTTGAATATTTTTTATTGGTAAATTCGATCGAAATTTATATTCGTTCGTTAATTCAAATTTATTCAAACCTGGAAAGAAAGTTTTTCGCGGGCGTCGTTCTGTTCTCGTTCCTCGGAACTTTCTAGAGTTTAAACCGGGCGAGGAAAGGAGGAAAATAGATAAAAAAAAGGAGCGCGAGAGACATTTTTCACGATCGAGGTTGCCGAGGAATTACACGGGAGCGAATAAGCGAGGTCTTCTCTTTAACGTGAGGAGGCGAATTCGTACGATCGTAAAGTCGTACATTGGGGCATAAATTAAATCCAACGGGGCGGGACAAGAGCGCGAGCTTCAATGGCGTCACAAAGGACTACAGGGAAAAATGGTAAAAAAAACTCACGTGTGTACGAGGCGAAAAGAAATGCGCAAGGGAAAGAAAAAAGGAAGCCGTGCGAGCAGAAAACTTTCGGTAGGCGAAAGGTGACTTCGATGTGCACGGAGTATAAAATTATTATTAGCCAAAAATCACGCTGAACGGAGAAAATAATAATTTTATTAATTTTTATTTATTTATTATTTTGAACGATCAATTATCGATTATAATTTCAATATATAATTTTAGGAATAATTAACCGCGAAGATAAAACGAAAACGTGAGGTTATTATTTTGATTATTATTATTGAATTAATTAATTCGATCGGATCAATATTCAATTATAATTGCCGCGAGGTTAAATTTTCCGCCGTGATTTAAAACGACGCGGGAATAAAGAAAATATATGGTTAATATATATTTCAAAAGATCGATCGGCCATGGAGAGAATAAAAAAATTGTTAATAACGCGTCATTAATGATAGGCGATTGACGAGCGCGCGCAGTAGCGACGGATCTTTAATCTCTGGAACGAATCCGAAGACTCGAAGATTATGGAAGATCGTACGCGCGTATCGAGCGTGTTTCTCGTCGATGACGAATCGAAATAAACGTCGTGACGGAATTTCTCCTTCGCGAATCAAATATGGAAAACACGCCGAGTCGGCCACACGCGAGAGATAGATTATTATGTATATTGAGAGAGAGAGAGAGAGAGAGAGAGAGAGAGAGAGAGAGAGAGAGAGAAAGAGAAAGAATGAAAAAAACTGAGTGTGAATTAAGATACACAGGTGTATTAACTCGTTTGAATTTAGTCATCGAGAAAATCACGACGGGACACAATCCTTGGGTCCCCCCATCCCCCTCAACCCGCAGCGAGTCTTCCTTAACGAGATTGGCAACGAATCTTTGTCAGTCAAATTGTTTCGCAAGTTCATCGAGAGACAAAAGAAACGTGATTGCGTTCGATCGGTTGGGTTATCGCCTAATAAGGACGTCGTCATTTTTTTTGTTTATTTTTTGAGTGACGTTAACGAACCCGAGGGATGTACCGAGTTACGAGAGATGAGAGCAAAATTGTGTGTCTAGAGAGAGAGGAAGAGAGAGAAAGAAAACATGTTTGATAGTCAATTAACTTTCAAACGAACCGAACGAAATTCGATAGATGGACATTCTATAATCGAATGTCCGTTCGATAAAGCGAGTATCGTGAGTGAAATTGAATCGAGAAAGTTGCGTAAGAAAATCGAAATGAGTTTTATCAATTTTAATCGATTATACGAATAATCGATAATTAACGATTTGTTCAAATATTTATTTAACTGGTATCGATTAAGAAAGTAAATCGATTGAATCCATGAATTTAACATTGTTAAATGTAAATCGTTTCAAGTTGAATAAAAAAATGTGTTGTTGTTTTTATTGTTTTTTTTTCATTCTTTTATATTATGAAAGATTTCTTGGCTATCTTCTCGCGTCATTGAAACACGAAGATCTCGAAGGCTTTTAAAGATCGTTAATTATGACGAAAGGGCGAGCAGTAAGGACATCGGGGTTGGGCGTCGTTGCACACGCGAGAAATAACGGAGCGCGTCGTCGTTGAAGAGACAGCGAAACGCGTGTCCGCACTACCGCGAGAATATATTTGCAAAAAGTCGCGAAAAAAGTATTTAATCGCGCGACGAATCGTAACTTTTCGTGCTAATCATACTTAATCACACTTGACACGTTGACCTCGTTGCGTAAATTGCAACGTTTCGTCTGACGTTAAAATCCCTCGGATTATTAAATGCGCGACTACGAGGGAGTTGCATCGCCGGTTTTGTTCTAGACAGCGTGAAGCACGCTGCATTGTGTCTTTGTGGCGATGCGAGATGACAAAAGAAAAAGAATAAAAAATTTACCTTTTTTTGTACCTATTTTATCATTCACCGTTCGTCGAATGAAAAAGTGGAAAAAATTACAGAACGTCGAGACGAAAAGATTTACAAAAAATAATTGCGCAAGAACTAAATCCCAAGACTCGTCTACTCCGCTCGTCCCTATTTTGACTTTTATTCTCGTTACTATTATTTTTATTGGTATTATTGTTATTATTATCGGCATTAATTGACTCGGGCACCAAATAACTACGATCGTAATCTTTTTCGTTCGACCCTTTCTTTAATCGTCGATCATACTCGTCTCCCAGCTCTTCCCCCACCCCCCTTCCTCCCCCAACCTCTTCGGGTCTCATCGAATCTTTTTTTCCAATCTATGGAGACACCCGGTCATTACAAATTTATCCGTGAAAGTATTTTACGATCGAGCGACGAGGATAATTGGACGACGATGGTACGAAGGAGAGCGTCAGGCTCGAGTGACCGATTTCGTTTTTCATTTCGCTGCAACGCTCCGGACGAATTTTGCAAATATCAAATATTCATCGATGCTCAAAACGGGAAGATAATGAAGAAAGTATAGTTGCAGAGAAAAAAGCAAAAAAAATCTCTCTCTCGTTCATAACGAGGGAATAATTTTATCTCCGATAACTCTCGTTCGCGGAAGTAAACAGTCATAGTTTTATGGTGATTGCTTTATGTTTCTGTTTTTTTTTCATCATTTTTTCTATAGTTCGGTTCACTCACCTTACGATTTCTAATGATCAGTCTTCTGAGGATGAGACCAACGCCAACGGCGATTGGAAATACGACGAGGGTAGCGAGAATGTAACTGACGACAGCGACGGTTTCCTGTGTCGCGATCGTGTCACCGTCGTGTCTCTTCGTTATGACCTCGCTAATGTTGATCGATTCTCTCGGACTGACTGATATCATGCCGGGCTCGTAGAAACTCGCGTTGAATTCCGGCCGATAACCAATGAAATCCGGTGTTGTAGTTTGATAGTAATTTGGCCTGTGTCTCGTTCTGTTCGAGTGGACGTAAGAATTTCCGTTACTCGTATTATTCGACGACCTCGTCGTTCCCGCATTGTCGTGCGCCTCGTCGCGACTTCCGGTCTGTCTGTTGTTGTTTTTTCGTGTATTTCCAGCACCGGTTCTCGCGTCATCGGCCTTTCTCACAGTCGTACTTTCACCGATTTCTGACTGTGTCATCGTCGGGGTCGCGGTCGTTGTCCCGATGAGGTCAGGTTCGCTCGTCTCACCGATTTCGCCAACACCCGGAAGTTCGACTATCCTGACGCTATTAGGGAAATCCTGCGTGTCCTTGTTGGTACCATTGAAAATATCCGACGTATTGTACAGCTGCATTATTGGCAAAATATCGTCCTTATTATCCTTAGTCTTGTCCGAGAGATTGCGACCTCTGACTTCGGGCGACCTTTCACCACCTTGCGGCTTTCTCGTTATCGAAGAATTCACGGGACTCGTTGTTCTCGTCGTTTCTTTGGCCATTGTCGAGGTCATCGGATTTTCGTCCATCGACCTTTCAAAATCGGGGATGATGGTCGTCATGACCATATCCGGTTTTAAGGTCGTCTGCGACCTGTACATTTTCTGTATCTCCGAGGGATCGAGGTCCTTCGCAAGACCGAACGGTCTGCTCGCTTCCACTTTCGTATCGTCTCCGGATTCAGGCTTGACCTCACTGGCCTCGTCGTCGTTTTTCTTGTCACTCGGTTCCGGCAGCATCCTCGGGGTCACCGGGAAGACCGGCGATTTGTTTGTCGTGACTTCGATCGAACGCTCGCTCGAAACTAAGCTCGGCGTTGAGGTCAAGATCGACGAGGTCAATGAATCATCGCTGGACTTATCGTTCGTACTTTCACTAATCGCACTCGCGCTCACAGCACTCTCGGTGACCTCGGTATCGATGTTCGACTTTTCGTCGTTTTTCGCTTCGGACGCATCGACCTTGGCACTCGAAACCTCACTAGCATCGGGATTTGTCTCGCTTAAGCTGGCAACGGGCGAGTCTAGAGTACTCGGAGGTACCACGGTCGTCCTGACAATTTCTGACGCTTTTCCTGTTACGACAGACCTCGGTGAAACTGTCTGATTCATATTGCCCGATTGACCCACCGTGACCTCATCTGCCATTGTCGTCATTGCCTCACTGACCTCACTGAATTTATCGGATTTCTCGCTGAGCACATCCTCGTCGAGGATTGACTTGCTCGTGGACGGATTGTCACTATTTATCACCGTACGATTTTCCATCGACCTCGATCCCGAGATTCTGTCCTCCTCAACCGCACCACTTCTCCAACCTTTCCTTCTGTTGTTCAGAGAAGACGAGAATAGAGACGAAGCCGCGGATCCTCCGGATAAGGACGTCGATCCTCTTCGTCTCTTGACCTCCTTCACGAGACCTTCCTCAACCGTCCTCTGACTGAGCACCCCACTGGCCGATTTTCTAAAGTACCTTCGATCGCTTCCATAAATGTCGGCACGATCGTAACCACCGGCAACCCTGTTCGTACTCGTGTGATTCCACCTCAATGTCGAGGTCAATGGTGCACTCTCCGTGACTTCGTCGTGCTTTAATTTCCGGTCCTCCTTGTTAAATAAGGTCGTCACGGTGTTATTGTCGGCCCTTGCGGTCGAAACTCGATTGGCCTCGGTGGTAGCGCGCGTCGCGGTGTCCGAAGTTGGAGTGTGCCCCGCTCCAGTAAAGCTACCACTTCCACCTCCGTTAATGTTACCGCCACGATCACTGGCACTGTCAGCACTACTCGCAGTGGCTTCGGCAACGTCCGTACCGGCACTGAGACCGCCAGACGTACGCGCCGGTTCTACTATGCCACCACTGCTGCTGCTGCTGCTGGTGCTGCTACTCGCTCCTCTCTGCAGAGTAGGAAGAAGAAGAGGAAGCGGTCGCTGCTGCGGTGTCGACTGCGCCGATCCACCACCGTTCCTTATCTCCGGGATGCTGCTGGTCCTCGTCAATGCTGAACCCCTTTCCATCTCCTTTCCTCTCTCTCCCACCTCTTCCCTTTCCTCCTTCATCTCCGCTGGCTTCTCCTTTTTCTTACTCGTATTCCTCTCCTCCTCCTTCTCCACCTTCTCCTCGCTCTTCTTTCTCCTTCTATCCTCCCGAGCCTGCTGCTCCACTACGACGTTTAACCCAGGTCCGGTGTAGTTGCGCAACAGTCGCGTCACGTTCGTTATCTCGTAAGCGTAAGCGTGCTGTCTCTGTTCCGTTTTCACCACCTGAGTTGACGCAGGTACGCCGCTAGATGGCGCGAGCGGTATTTTCCGCTGACCGTTAGACGTAACCGCCGAAAATGTCGATTCGATCGTTGTCGTTGGAATTTGAGAAGTAGAGGCGAGTGAAGGGTTCACATCGATCCTCTCACCGTTTATCGAAGTTACGGTGGATGGAAATTCAACGATTTCGGAAGGTTCGTGAGATCGATGGGAATCGGCGAGTGCCGGTCTCGTTTCGTTTTTTCTCGAATCTGCTCGATTAACGGTATCCCTCGGTTCGCCACGGTACTTCTTACCGAGCACCGAATCGTTTCTCACCTCGTCCTTCTCGTTGCCTCGCTCCTCCGCTCTTCGTTCTTGCTCCTCATCCTCCGGACTCGAGGAAACCGCAATACCCATGGCGTAACCCATCGGCTCCGTTACGACGATTCTTAGCGAGGAATGAGCGAGACTCGTGCTCGTAGTCATGGGAAACGTCGAGGATAATTTCGCGTCCGGTGTACCGGTTAGATCGTTCATCGAGCTCGAGGTCATTTTTGAATCATTATCGGTATCGATCTTCGCGGAAAATGTGGTCGACTCGTGGTACGAATCGACGGACTGCCACGTCGTGATTCGATCGATCGTTTCGTGACGATAAGTCGACGCCATTTCCAAATTCGTATTATCGTTATCGATCAACGATCGGTCCGCCAATTTTTCCTCCAACAATCGATTCTCGTTGTTCTCGTCCTTGGTAAAATTTCCTGGTTCCTCGCTCTCCATTCTCACTTCCACGTTCTCTCCGCGTTGGTGTCTCCTTTCATTTTTCTTCGACGTCTCCGTCTCCGTACGAAACTGGGTCGAATCGGTCGCATTCTCGCTCGTGACGTTCGCCAGGTGGGCAGGAGCAACGCTTTCAGTCAGGATTACCGAGTCGACGCGAGAATCACTTCCTCCGTCTCGTTCAGTCAACTGCCGAGCGTGAGCGGACTGGTGCGTAATTTTTCCGGTATTCCGCGACGAGACGTTCTCTCTCTTGTTATCGGACACGACGGACGAGTTTCTCGTAGTTTCGCGAGGTACGATGACGTTGGTGACGATCGTCGGATCGGACGTTCTTACCGACGATTTACGAAAATACGTTCCCGTACCGGGACTTCTGAATACATTCTTGATTTTGGGAATTTTATTTTTCTCGATCGTACTACGCTCGAGTGCGATGTTCATTTCCTCGTTCACAATGTCCTCGAGCCTCGGCACCGGTAGCGAGGTCGTTGTACTGAATCTCTTTGAATAACGACGTCGTGAATTCGACAACGTCGAGGAAGTCGACGTCACGTCGTGAACGGAATTGTTGGAGCTTCTCGTCGAGGTGGACGAGTTCTGGTTGTCAGGATGTAATTTTTGGCCGAAGTAAAGAAACTGGGTCATGTCCTCGACGGGAATGTTGCTCTCGACTGGTCTGAAGTGATTGTACAGAGACTCAGGCATCGCCACGGTATTCTTTCGGCGATTTTCGTGTTCCAGGATTTTCTGCGAACGCGGTGGTGTCTGAGACAAATTTTTCCATCCTGCTGTCTCGTTGATTTTTGCCGTAAGATTCCAAGGATTAGTCTCGTTGATTTTAACGAGGAGTGAACTTTTTGTCGACTCGTCGATCTCTACCGGTCGCGTTGACGTACTCGTCGTCGACGTCTTCGCGAGATTTTGCTTGCTTAAAAAATCAAACGCGTCCGCCTCGTCGTTTTCCATAATTACCGTAACTTCGTCGCCGATCGGAGCCGTGACGTAAATACCGTGACGAGTCTCTTGAGCCTCGAGCATATCGAGAGGATCCTTGAAAGCACCTAGCACCGGCCTGGGTGTTCTCGTCAACGGACTCGCTGTCTTCGGGACTTCCGACATCTTCGGGCCGAGAAGCTGTCGTCTTCGTGCAGCGAGAATATTTCTCAAGGCTTGTTCCCTCTTCGCCTTCGACGAAGGTGCCTCGGCGTGTAGCGCCATTCTTCCCTGCCTATTATCTCCGGTGCTTCCATCTGAAAACAAAAAAAAACAATAGAATCAATAAAAATTGATGGATAAAAAATCTGGATTTGCCTTAAAAACGCAAAAAGATCTTCTGCCGATCGAAAGTCGATTATGATATTCCAATCGTCCTTTCTCTCTCTTTATCTCTCTCTCTCTCTCTTGCCTAGAAATATGACGACGAAACCTCTAAAAAAATATTGATAAGATCAATAAACAGAGACGACCAACGATCGACGGACCACGACGTTTCTCAATGGTGAATAAACCGGTGCGAGTCCTCACCTAACGGTAAAATCACGCCGGTCCATTAGTTTCACGAGACAAAATAAACAATAGATAGAGATCTTCGAGGTTGGGTATCGATCGCCAAATCATTGAGGAAGAGAGAGGACCTCGAGACTCGAACAGGTACCGTGTGATCAACGGTAGAAACGAAAGAAAGAAAGGTGGAAGGAGGAACATGGATACAATGAT
Organism: Netelia inedita; assembly: GCA_964017225.1. Lineage (NCBI taxonomy): Eukaryota > Metazoa > Arthropoda > Insecta > Hymenoptera > Ichneumonidae > Netelia > Netelia inedita. The sequence continues at coordinate 43,616,081 of OZ024920.1, forward strand.
GTCGATGAGATGCTGGAAGAAGCGTCGACTCATGTCGCCCGGTGAGAAGCGAGGGAGGGATCGGGTTTGTCCGTAAGCTTCGTGTACTGTCCTGGTGTCTGGAGTCTGCATTTACGACAGAATTAACGGTACAACGAGCTATATACATATATATATCGCTCGTTGTACGTATATATATAAGTCTCTTCATCTTCAAATACATATATATATATATATAGGTGAGTCGTCGAGAGTGACCAACAAGAAGCGTCGGTCGGTGGCGAAGCGTAAAGAGTTACGATTCACGGTTGCAAGGTCGTAGGTCGAAGCTCTTTAGCGCATGCTCCAAGGCTAGAGAAAACCATGAAGAGAGTGTTTTCCAAGGGGATCTCTTCATTACGCGACACTTTACAAGCGTCTCGCGCACACCGGAAAGTGACGCGGTGGATATTGGGTACTTCGGGGTGGGGGGAGGGTTGCTCGCTACTTTGGTTAATTAGCATCGCGGTTGAATCGGTAGTGGAGTGTACGCATGCGCGGTTCGAGACTCGTGTCGCGACAGAGGTCGCGCAGAGATCAGCGCGTCTCGCTCAATCGGCGTCGGTTGAACGAGAAGGGAGGAGGGGTGAGAGACATGGCGAACGAGGAGGAAATTAGTCTCGAGGTTGGGACTCGAAGTCATGTTCTATCGGTGATCGGTGCATGCGGGCAAAGAACCAAGGAGTCATTGTCACGATCGGGAACGATCCGATCGAAGTCGAGGCGGAACGAATCGATCGTGTTCAGCGTGGCTCTCGTTGTCGAGCGCGCACCGACGATACACGCGAGACGGGCCTCGAGTCACGGGGTCAAAACCGCGACTATACCGCTACGGTTATCGCATTGTGTCGAAGAGATCGAACGAACCTCGATCTCTTTATTCGTAACGATCGTTCGAGACAATTTTGAATGCGAGAGATCGAGACCCGTTATCAACTTTTTTTTTATCGTTCGAACGAGGAAATCGTAGACGTGAAAAATCTCGTCTTGATATAAATAATATAAGAATTATGATAACGATTTATTAAGATCGATCGTCGATAATATTTTTTTTTTGTATGAGTTTATGTCATGTTTATGAAAAAAATGTATGACATCGCGAACGTTGAAAAAAAAACGTGTTTTTTTTTATGTGGAAACGAACGTGGCAGCACTGCTGCGTCAGAACGTAAGAAAACACCGCGCTCGTCGCACGGTCCCGAGTCGCGGATAACGAATATATATATATATCGATTCTGAATCAGATTATATGCCACGGGGAGTTAAGAGAGCCACGCGAACGTGAATCATTAATCGTGCGGTTCCTGGCAACGATCACGATCGCTATCTGTTTCCTGCACCGTTACAATAAGATTCATGGGGGTCAAGATCAGCCGCGAGACCATGGATACTCTTGTACACGTTGCGTCTTTCTCAGATTGCATTTGCGCTGTATTCCTCACAATATAGAAATAAAGACTATCAAAAAAATGAAATTAAAAAAATTTTAATTACGTTTAAATTTGATTGTCTACGAAAATGTTTTAATTAAAGAAAAAAGATACAATTTTTTCTCCAAAAATTCTGGCTAAACGTAAAATCAATCTTCGACTCCATTTTTTATTTTAGATTAAGAAAAAAATCTGGTTTTACGTTTGTTTACAATGCACCTACATAATTGTTCAATTAAACTCGTAACGATCAACGATCAACGATTGTCGACTATGATTCGCGGGTAACATCCACGTGGTGATATCCCGTCGTTACGATATTTGTCAAAGATCGTCATTGACGTGCCACCGTTGTACACGGGGTTGGAATATAACGCCTGTATACGCGCGCAGGCGCATCCGTACCGGGCGTATGTAGCACATAATGGTCTCCCGCCAGGCCATTACCAGAGACGTTTTCAGCGTGTGCTCTCGTCTCTCCTGTCCCATACATATTCACGCGCAGAAAACCTCTGCTCGACTCCCGGCAATATTCCATATACCAGCACTATATACATACCTATATACCGCTCTTCATTCCAACCCTATACATATATATATATACATATATAGGTACATAAATGATTCTTGAAAGTATAGGAGAATATACACGCTCTCATATTTGCCCTCGGGGTACTTACACCCACGCAATCGTAAAATATACATTCCCCTAGTGGCGTTCCGTGTCCGGTAAGTATGATCTACGTACGCAGTTCACCTGGACTGGTTATACGTATATACATACATACACATATATATATATATATATATATATATATATATATATATATATATATATATATATATATATAGTTCATGTATCTCTCTTTCTCTTACTCATCTATATATGTATATATTTTTCTCTTTTACTTACGTATTGCATCGTGGCACTTACAGAGCTCGGTACGCGTTTATCTGAAGGAAGACAGTAAGAGGGAGGGAGAGAGAGAGAGGGAGAATTGTCCAGTAATACACCGCGGGTTCTTTCATACGGTAAGGCTTCTATCTCGTTCTTTCGCTCGCTTTACATGTTGCTGCTGTTGCAGAGCTTCTCCAACAGCAACCTGTGTCGGATGTCCAGGTTTTCTCTCGCCCTCTCTTAACTCGAGCACCTCGTGTACGTATACGTGGATTTATTCGCGTGCGCGTTTGTCTCCTCGGTAGATACCGGCACGGAGATCCGGCGTGGTCGGGACTCTTCGTAAATCATAAACGAGCCGACGTTACACGTCGTGTCTTTTCTCGCTCTGGCTTCTCGCTATTTTGTCACGTGAGCACTAACGGCACGACGGATAAACACGTTTTACACACGACGTACCGTAGGATTATGGAATTTTTGTTAATAAAAGAAATTTTCTTTCTACGATTTTATCAAAAAAAATTTAATCAAATCGGGACGGAAAATTCGATTGAAATTATCTGTTTCCAATTAAATCAAACAATGATTTAATTTCACTAGAAATATTTAGAATTTGTTTTTTTTTAAAGAAATTTGTATTTTAATTTTTTAAAAAACTATCGTTCGAGCAACTAGGATAACGATAATTTTTCACAAAAATTTGTCAAAAATAAATCGGAAGTGACAACGACTCGAGGTTAAACAGAGGAATGTAATTAAGAAGCTGATGACTTTTTGATGGCGATTTTTTTCCTGCGATTCAAGATACGCCAAAAAAATCGTGCTCGGAAATTAGATAGAAAGAGAGAGACAGAGACAGAGAAATAACGAGGCACGCAAGGATGCAAAAGTAGAAAGAATAAAAAAAAATTAACAACATATAGACATATCCGCGGGTGGAAGAATATATAGCTGTAACGAGGCGAAATTTACAACGGCATAAAAGTCGTGCCGCCCTTCTCGCCTCGTTAAGCCAACTCGGCAAGGCTCTATTCTCACAGCTTTGTATCTAACGCGTATAAAATAAATATACGAAGAGAACACACACACACTAACTCGCGAGTTTCGTTCTCGAGGGGGAGAGGCCGATGAGAAGCCACGGGATGAGCCTCTAAAACTGGACGGACTAGTGAAACTCCGGAGTCGCGCTGTACCCCATGGGGGGTTCCTTAAAGCCTTCCCCCGTGAGATATCGAAGCGTTTCTCTCGCTCGCACTTTGCACGCGAATTTTTTTCCCACCGTTCTTCGTGATACGAAATTCTCTTCATTGATCTCTCTCTCTCTCTCTCTCACTTTTTTCTCTCTCCTCGCAATCATTTTATTATTAAAATACGATTAGAACGCGTGTCAACTCCACGAACACGAATTTAAAAAAAAACGAAGAATCGAAAAAAAGGGTAATAATGAGAAAGAGACGAAATTACCGAAATAAATTCACACGAGGAGCCCACGTAATTTCGCGAAGTATTACGCGTGTGCCTACGTCTCGAGGATAATTTTTGTTTCTCTTCTTCGAGACAAGGGGTGTCGAGGCACAGCTTCGTGAGAAAATAAAAAATAAATAAAAAAATTGAGGACGTAGAATGAGGAAAAAAGAAGAAAAATATGAGAATTCAAAAAAGAAAAAACATCGAATGAGAACGACACTGACCTCGCTAACTCATGCACGTTTCGTTAGCAACGAGCGTGTATGAAAACGTTTACTACGGTAGAGAGAGAGAGAGAGGGAAAGAGAAAGAGATCCTTTTCGAGTTCTCTCTTGCTCTCTGCCTCTCTCTCTCGCTCCACTCGCGGGCTCTTTATACGCGGTCACGTAGCGGCGATAACCCCGCGCGACTTCGAGCCTCGCCATAGTCGGAGAGTCCTCTCTCGGTTGCATAGTGCATAATAGCGACGTATATATGCACATTGTGAAAAGGATCGAGGGGAGGGGGTTAAGAAGGACCTATGCACGCAGCGAGTGGCCCGACAACGCGAGATCGCGAGTCCCTTGTCCCTAGGCTTGCTGGCATAGACTTTATACGTATATATACACGTATAAGTATATATATATATATGGTTTATGCACGCATATATATATATATGTATATGGCGCATCAAAAAATTTCACGTCCCTGCGAGGCGATATAACGAGAGATTTATTCAAAGATTTGACCTCGAGAGGACGACCCCGACAAGGTCTCGGGTTCCATGCGTCGGTCCTAGGAAGATGGTCGATATATCGTAGTTCCGTGCTCCGATTATTTTTCTTTTCTGGACATGATCGACCGTTAGAAATGAAGATCGATCGATGGATTTACGTTTATCTTGGGAATTTGGGCGATAATGATAATAATAATAATTTTCGAGATCGATAATATTTTTATAATAAGTGAATTTATTAGTCGAGCGATAATAAAAAAATGGGAGCAAAATGATAATAATAGAGCACGAATGTGGGTAAAAGAGGTACGAAGGAATGATAAGGGATGAAAGAAAAAATGGGATACAGCAGAAGCTGCAACGGAGATAAGGAAGTCAAGATTCACGACTGAGATTCCTTTGTTTCGAGAGAATTTTCTACGAAGGACTCCCTTAACGTTCTCGTGTGTCTTCTGTTCTCTTCCTCTCTCTCTCTCTCTCTCTCTCTCTCTCTCTCTTGCTTTCGCACGACAATACAGCATACTGCAAATGCAACAGAGAACAGATGCACCAACGGTCCAAACGCACACAGTGGGTTCGCGGCGACACCCGAGAGATCTTGTGAACTCGCCATTTCTCTTTTATCTCTCGTGTTTGTCCCCGTGGACTCGGACATTCCAGTCCCGCATCCCTTCAATTTTTCTAATAATTCCGATCTCTCTCCCAAGACCCTGGTCCAACATCTCGATTCATCTATCTCTCGTCTACATAACAAAAACACACTTTTGTCATACGAAACAAATATAAATAAATAACAAAATTTTTAAACAAACTCAAGAAAATTATAAAATTCGATGAAATAAATCGAATAAATAAAACAAAAATTGTGTAATTACAAATAAACAAAATAAATAAAATAATCGTAAATTTCCTAAGACGAGTATTTTTATCAATCCTCGCATTGTTTTCTCTCTCATTCTCCCCACGATAAGAACAACACAATGTCTTACATAAGGCCCAAAGCAATGTAGAAGAGGCCGCACGAGGCAGCCTAGAGAAGAAAAAAAAAGGAAGAGACATATCGTGCGGAGCAAAAGAAGAAGGAAGAGCGAAAGAAGAGATGCGATCGCGAGCATCGTCGGCACGCCACTCTATATAGCGAAGAGAGGCTCATCCTGAGAAAGAACCCGCAAGAGGGACTGCGCTCATCTATACATACACCCATACACCCCCCCCCCCCCCACACACACACATAAATATATATACATATTATTCCTTTTGCTATGCCGAGCTCGCGAGAGGTCTGCCGTTCCGGCAATTTGACGCAATCAAGGTCCCACGTCCGCTCTTAATCAATCCTCCACCCCCCTCCCCCCTCCCTCTGCCCCTCGCCCTTTTCGTCCTCTCGTCGTTCTCCTTCTCTACTACTCCCCCTATCCTCCCTCTCGCCGCCACCACCACCTAGCTCGCTCTTACGTCTCCTAACCCCGGTCGTTCTCCTCGCGCGTCTCACCTGATGGCCGGTGCGCGTGTGCGACGTGCTTCGCGTCGTGTTCTCGTTCCCTACCTCGAGCCGGGGCGCGCTTCTTTGATATCGCGGAAAAATGCAAATTGCGAGTAAAGCCCCGTGTGCGGCTTCGCGAGAGACTCGCGTATCGGCCGTTGCGCGCGCGCGTCGGTGAGCTCCGTAGCCTGTTATTCATACCGTCGAGCGAAGAAATCCGCAGCGTCGTTTTTCGCTTATTTTCATCATCCCCATCCCTCCGGTGTAGCGACGAGATCGCACTCGCGTTACGATTCAGGAGCGGACTGGTCGCTTCTGTCGATACTGCTCGCAGTTCGATGGAGAAGTTTTATTACGATATTATGAGAAAAATAAAAAAGGAAAAAGCTAAAGTTTATTCCGTCGATCGAGCACGAAGATTGGAAAAGGAAAATGTGTTCGAGGGTAACTCGATGACGACTCGTCGAAATTTTGCGAAATTTTTTGTTACGAACGGAATTAACGTCGATCTCGTCGAAAATATTGTCGAAGAGAACATTTTTGTATTAAAAGGTCAAAAATTATTTATTTTGTTGACGGACGAATAATTTTTTTATCGACGATTCCTTCGTCGAAAGTCCGTCCGCTCCTGGGTCTAATGGATAAGATGCTCATGTATATATATATATATTCTTGATAGAACCGTGAGCTATATATAAGTATTAGACTTGTACCTGAAGTATGTATGTACCTTGACCATTGTGGTCTTTTTGTCGGGCTTCCACTTCCCTTGGTGTCCACCATTACGTTCGTGTACACTCTTTCTGTATTCTGCATTTTATATACTATATATATATATATATATATATATATACCGTGTATATTTGTGTGTAGCAAAGAATATCGTAATAAAAAAATTGTGTTTTCACAGTCTGTTGGTCAAGCCTCGTGTGTACCACCGAACGCCTCATCCTTATTCGTGTACTATAGGATGTACGGTATAATAATGTGTAGTAGAGAGTGGGTATGGTATAATGTTGTATGCTGATGGCATAGAGAGAGAGAGAGAGAGAGAGAGAGAGAGAGAGAGAGAGAAAGAGATGGATAGAGAAAAAGAGAGGCGAGCCAAGGGAATTTATTCTCGAGCACGAATTCGTGAGTCGAAGCAGAAGAGAATAATACAACAGAATATATACAGTATATAATAATACCATATATATATATATAAACGTGTATATGGACCAGAAAACGAAATGGAGCAAAAATGGTCCACGCCCACGATTTTTTGACTCGCTTGCCATGATCGACAAATCCTCCTCACTTTCGAGCTCAAGGATCAATACATATATACATATATATACATATATATATATATATATATGACTAAATATATGGAGCTCGAAGAAGATGAAGAACGATTCACGAGCCGAGGAGAACACGATCGACACAAAATTGCGAAGCGGCCAAGTTCGTCGCACGTATATAGATATATATATATAAATATAAATATATAACCGATTTTATATTTATTCAATAAAAAAAAGGGTAAAGCTATGTTGTGTAGCCAATCCCCCTTCACCAACTGCGATCCCTGAACGTCGGAGTTCAACAAAGAGGCATTTCCTCCTCAGTGCATATATAGATAGCTATATACATATATATTATATATTATATATACATAGAGGCTTGGCGCAGCACGTGGTCCACGGAGCATAAATTCACGATCGATAATCGTTATTCAAAATATTTTTACATATATATATATATATATGTATATAGGTATACCTATATATGGGAAGAGGCGAATCGTATGGTTAGACGACAGAAAAAAAGTGTTCAATTTTCTTTTCCCCCCTTTGTCAAGTTCAATTGCTCGATTATGGAAAAAAAATATTCATGAAATTTCCGGGTCTCTCTTTCCTCACTCTCCGGCTCGAGATCCGATGGTAACAACCTCGCGCGAGCTTTGAGCATGGTGCGAAGTGCATGCGCTCGCGCGTAGGTGTACGTTATTATTATAAAATTTTTCTATTTCTTTTTTTTTTTTTACTTCTTCTACTTCTTCTTCTTCCATACTCGTTCACTTTTCGCTCGTTATTTATCGCGATAAGTCCGAGTTTGGTTTCGACGTGACTCACGCCTCGCTTGACCGCAGCAATACGTCAATTACACGGCGGAGTGTACGCCGGAGTTATTAGAGACAATTATATCGCGGTTCGTGTGCTCAACGTCAAAGCGCGTTGTAATAATCTCTACGAGCCGTTGAGACACGAGAGAGACGCTTGTTCCTTTTTTTTTATTATTATTTTTATTCCTCACTTTTTTTCTCCACCACGCACGTCATTTATTCCGGACTCCTCGAATCGGGACACGTGCTGTCTAACGACCGACGTTAATGGAATTTCGTCCTCACACGTTTTTATCGGAGATCCTTTTGAGACGACGACGAAATTATCGCATGATTTATTACGAGTATAATTCTAATTATCATTGGTATCATTATTATTATAATTATTATTATTTATTATTATTATGATTATTATTATTATTTTTATGATTATTATTTTTTTATTATTATTACTATTATGCTTATTTACTAATAAACTATTTCTTGTATTGATAAAATTATTTTTTTCTTATCAGCGAGAATTTTTTGTTTTCTTTTAAATGCATATTAAACTAAATGTCAGTTATTTGAGTTTGTGTGATGGCATGTAAAATTTAGCAATGGAAAACGAGAGCTCGCGATATTTACGCGTTCTCGCTCGCCTTTCTGCGTTATTCTCGCCCCGTCAGTCATTCTCTTTCTCTCTCTCTCTCTCTCTCTCTCTCTCTCTCTCTCTCTCTCTCTCTCTCTCTCTCTCTCATATTATCTCTCTCTATCTCTCTCTCTCGCTCTCTGTGTTCGTCTTTCATGAGGCGTGCATCCGTTTCCGGTGCAAACTGGGCTCTCGTACTCGCTGTTACATAGGAGAAGAATCACTACAGACAACAGCATCATCATCATCATCATCATCATCATCGTCGTCAGAGGACACTGCGGTCACTGGTAAGCCGCGCATAATCCACGAACGATAATTATGTAATGCGGAATCGCGAAGTACGATCGAATAGCCGATAGAGAGAGACAGAGAGAGAGAGAGAGAGAGAGAGAGAGAGAGAGAGAGAGAGAGTTGAATATATATCCTCGTGTATGTTTTTCCACCTGGTTTGCACGCGAGATTCGAGAGATCTATGAATCCGTCCATCCACACTCTCTCAGGCCCTCCCACGATTGGACCTTGGCCGGACGAGTCATTATAAATATACTGTACAATTTTATCTATTAACGACCAGGGGAAGAGAGGGAGAGATCGATATGACCGATATAACAACAACAAAAAACATATCGTTATTCGAGTCCTTGTGTTACATTCACGTATAGGCATTTCATTTAAAACAATAAAAAATACGAGGAAAATTCTTTTCATTATTTCTTTTTCTTCGACTTATTTTACGATAAATTTTTTGTTTTTGCAATCAATTTCGAATCTCGATTAATCGATTGACATATTATTCAAATAATAATAAATAGTAATAATAATAATGAAAATTGAAATTATTTTTTTTAACAACGTCTTTTAACGACAAAGTTTTATAAACTTTCGTTTCCAAATCTCACTCATTTATAAATACTTAAAATTTTCCATAATTTCCAATAAGAGAAAACAAAATTATAATTCAATTTTCCAAGTAATCCATTTATTGTTATTACGTATAAATTAATTGTCGATATCTGGTGAGAAATGATCGATACGATTC
>OZ024920.1:43626071-43801071 GCA_964017225.1 Netelia inedita
GAGAGGCGAAGCTGTGGCTCGTTTAACTAGCTCCTTGGTTCGGATACCTGCTGCTACTGCACAGCAGCTGATGTCCGGCATAAGTGCAACGGAACACGTCCGTGAGCTCGGAGAGTGACGGAATCCTCGGAGCATTGTGGTGCGCGGCGCGCATGCGCAGCCAAGAATATAGAAATAAAAAGAATCATGGAATAAAGAGCGAAGAGAGAGAAATAAACGAAGAAAACGTACGGACGTACGTTTATTTTAATTGGAGCCACGGCACCCTCCCGAGAAAGAAGCCTTCTTATACACCGAGCCCCCTCGTTTTCTCGCATTTTGCTTTTTACCATTCTTTCGCACAGTTTTTTCTTTTCCTTCGGTTTTCATATTTTTGTTCTTTTCTCTTTCGTTTTTTCTTCTTTTTTCACGACAATCCTCCGGTTTCTGGTGTTTCGAACGACGCTCGTGAGCGACAATGAACGAGGAACGAAATATTGGGCCGTGTCGGACGAAGAGGACGTGAGTCACGGGCGGACGGTGAGGAGGGAGAAACGCATGCGCATGCGCGCTGTGTGTAATTATATCGATGAACACCTCTCGGGCTTTAATCACACTGTTAATGATCCGGTTGGCTTTGGTTTCACGGCGGCACGTCGACGCATATATATATGCCTCGTGAGATTTCGTATTATACGTAGCGGTGTTATAATTGCCCCTGGGACTAAAAGGCACGGAAGCCAACGGTATCGTATCTCGCATAAAGATATAAATTATGCGTCAACTCATCGGTTCTAATTCTGTTCGCCAGATGGATGCATAAATAAATATATATGCGAGTCTCTCTCTCTCTCTTACTTGTTCTCTACATATATATATATAGTATATATATATACGCGAGATATTCTCACGTATCGATGTAGCATTAAACCTGTTACGGTAAAAAAACGGTTGATTCTTTTCTTTTTTTTTCTTTTTTAATTATCTTTCCCTTTTATCTTTCTCGAGGCCAACGTAAGGGTTATGAAATTTTTGATTCTCATTAACGTTTCGTAGGTACGCGCTCAATGACCGACCGATCCACGAATCGAACATAATCGATATTAATTACGCACCCTTGTATCCGGTAATTAAAACAATTTATCGAAAGTACGATATTAATATACGAAATAAATGATGAATTTTTTTTTTCATGGGAAATTTTTGTTTTCTACGCGTCTTCGCTTCTCGTTCTTATCTCATTTAGTGTCTTCTGCATGGCTGTGGTTTTTTTCTAGCCGGGTCTGGGAATAGGCGCGGACCTCTCGTAAAAGGTGGTGGGCCGTTAACGCCAGCGGGCCCCGGCCAATTTCTCTCTCTCTCTCTCTCGCTCTCTCTGTCTCTCTCTCTTTCTCTCTCTCTCTCTCTCTCTCACTCCTGCGCAACGGACATGAGCCTTCGCGAGAAGAAGACCCGCGGCGTCAGCTGAAGAAGGGGTTGTTGCTGATGCGAGATGCTCAGACGAGTGATGCGAGTGTTCTATGGAACAGATATATATATATATATATATATATATACTGTATAGAAATAAAGCGGCAAAGCACTGGACGCCGTGGCGCGCGCGCGCCATGACAGAGCCGGCTATTAAAGTGATTACAGTGGTGGGTACCCGTAAAGCAATTATTATGGGGTCCGCATTAACATTTATTCATTGCATCGAGAGAAGCCTCCGCGCGCGTACTATTCTCTCTCTTTCTCTCTTTCTTTCTTTCTTTCTCCTCCAGTGTGTTCTTCCTTCGTGTATACGTGTCTATATACACATTATCTATGTGCTCGAATATGCTATATAGCAACAGCGCATGCGCATGAGAGAGAAGGAGTGGAGGGGGGGGGGGGGGAGAGGGCCCTCATGCCTTATACATGACTGGTAGCTAGAAGCCCTCCAAGACTTTTATGGCCCCGGCGCGGATAATGCGACCATAAGACCGTGTATACCTAGCTTATACAGACTGTGCTACCTATTCGCATTTCCTTGCTTGAGAAGCATTTTTATTTTTTTCAGAAATTATTATTTTTGCCAATTCTCGTTTTTTGTTTGTTTTGAAAACTTTAATTTGTAACAAGAATAAAGACAGTCGAATTTAATAAATTGGTTATTAATCGTTATCAACGGATACGTATTAATTAACTAAATTTACGTTAGAAATAAGCACAAAAAAGTACTTATTCGTATTCGGATAAAACACTACGTAATTGATTGGAACGTTTTTTTCTTCTTCTTCTTTTGTTCGAAAAGAGAGGAATAAAAAACGAACGAAAACATCGCGAATATGAATTAATCCGCGAGTGATTTACAAAAGGATCTCCGCTGTTTTACGGGCAATAATTAATATAAGTACTATGCAGTAGTCAATTGCAATGCTAAAACGGTTTCAAGTGCATGGCAATAGTAGGTAATATGCATATACGGTTAATATGCCACTTGAGAAGCGAAGCTGCGTGGAAGAGTGTAGAGAGAGAGAGAGAGAGAGAGAGAGAGAGAGAGAGAGAGAGAGAGAACATGACCAGTGGCAAGAACGATTTTTCGCGACTGTATAAGCCTGAAGGGGTGGCGGTGAAGGGGGGACGAGGGGATAAGAAGAAGGAGAAGTTGCGGAGAAGCAAGGTATATTGCATTTGCGTGTAACGCTTCCTCTCGTGCGAGGCCGAGGGTATCTACATTTATCACCATTTTTCTCATCCGCGATCGGGCTTGCAATTTTGCAGCCCGTTGTCAAGGCTCTTCGTACAACGAGAGAGATCCCTCCTCACCCCCTTCCCCTCCAGCCACACCGTCATAGAAACAACTTTTCTCTCGCAACGAATGAACCTTTTGCCACGTAGACGTCAAGTTGAATACGCGATTATATTTTATTCCTATATTCTCGAGGAAATTCACAATTTAGTGTTATACCGACGGTTGTGCAGGTTGGACATCGAATAAATTATACGAGTGAAATTTATGGAAAAGGGTCGTAGAACCCGAATGAGGAGATGCGGGTCATGCGGGAAAGTCAGGGTTCGCGAATGGTCATGGATGGAAAGCGGGCTTGTGCAACTGCCGCGAGAGTCGTTCGGTCGATTAGAATGAAAAACAAGATTAACGAGTAAAAATAAAGGTTGGTAGCAATTGAAATCGAATTGAAAATGAAGAATTTTTATTTTGAGTTCGTTTTGTTATTTTTAAGTTCAAAAAGTATGAAAATTGTAAAAGAAAGTTCGACTAAAAAAATAATAAGAAGAATAACCTATTCTCTGTGTCAAAACAATATTTAGAAGATATTTTAATCGTCATTAACGACTAATTATTTAGAAAAAAAGTTGGGAAAATGATGTTTTCTTTGAATAACTTTCATCTGCCAATTATATTTGATCCTTTCACCGCGAATAATCAGCCGGAGACAATTGAACGGTGAATAACAAAAAAAATGTGCGTCATTACGATGAATCGTCGGGTGATTAAAGCAACTACAACGATAATGTCATCCGTGAATTTATCTTCATTCAAGAATTCTGCGTGTAACGCGACTCCGAGCAATGGAATCTTGCAGCTGCGAGAGCACTTATATTCTAGATTGCGTATCTAAATCATTAAATAATTTCCGAGCGACGGAGAAAGAGAGAAAAAAAGAATGAGAGCTAGACACCGGTTGCCGTTACACCGCTGGAAGGAGAGTCACAATTAAGTGTACATGTGAGAAAAGTGATCGCGTGTCGCTCCGTGCCTTATGCGCCGTGGGCTTGCTTTTATACCGTGGATTCAGCACAGAGGGATAAACGTGTGCATTTGTATGTACAAGTGAGTAGGCAAACTCCATTCAAACGACACATTTATATATATATAAAGCATTCTCCGCGAAGTCGGCCAATTAAAAAAAATATATAGATATCTATAGACGTAATCGATGGTTTTATCGGGAAGGAAATGGCACGATCAGCGATCAGCGCAATGAGGGGGAATACATTCTTTGTTCCGTTCAAATTTACTTTCAAGGGTGGTTGCGAGATCGGAAATTTCCCATAGAAAACGAATATCATATTTTTATTCTTGATTTTTGATAATTTATCGACGAAAAGATCGAAAATTGTTTAAAAAATTGGATTTTTCAATTTTTTATGAGGAAATTACGAAAAAATAAAAATAAAAATAGCATATTCGTATTCTACGGAAAATTTCCGATTCCACGACTACCCATAACAGTATTTTTGGACGAAAAAAAAAGTTGATCTTCAGCCATCTTGACTTCTAAAAGAGTTGATATTTTTCTGTCCTAAATAACTTTGAAATTTAGTTAAAAGTTATATTTTACAACTATACTACAGCGAATTACAAAACTCGTTCGAACAACTAAAAAAAACACAGCCTGAGTATCATGAGAATGCCCCATGCATCTACATGTATGCCTATAATATGCAAGTATGCCGACGGGAGAGTCACGACTGGTTCGTCCGTCGCGTCCTGCGCCACATATGTACACATACACATAAATACATGCATAGATATACAAATATATATAAGTGGTAATAGGTAATGTGTCTGTATCGGACGAAACGCTCCGGGTCGTGCGAAAGTCATTCGATTTCCCGAGCGCCCGTAGCCCCGCGCGATCGCCGAGTATATTCCCAGCGCATATAATGCATAGGAGGAGGAAGGCTACCGAGAGAGATCGCGAGAAATCGTCCAGAGTTCGCGAGAGGACTCTGGTGTCTTCCGAACATCCTTTTCTTTTTTTTCCTTTTCCACGAGATATAATTCATCCATGCATTTATCCACCTAGAGATACATTAAACTCCCTGGACCCTGGGACTCGAAAAGGAAATGGTATTCGGTTTATTTTTCTACCCAGAAGGAACTATGGGACATATTCACGATGCTATACACGACGAGGTAAAAAGTGAAAGCTCTGTGGTTCTCTAACGTTGAAAGCATTTCTATGTCTCCTCTACTGTCCATATATATATACATATTATAGACCTTGTTGTTATGCATGGGAATCGACGTAGTGGCGGCAGAGGTGCAACCTGTGCGGACGATCCTCATTTATATTATACATACATATACACTTAAATGAATATAAATATATATATATATATATATGTATGAATGAATGAATTCTATACAATGAATTTATAGAACCGTGACAATCGTTTGTACACGGGACTCTCGAATAATTCGGATAACGCGCGTATCTCGTGTTCTTAATATAGCACATATAACTGTTACGCTATATGATAATTAAAGTATCATCTTTTTTTAATTCTCTCCTCTTTTAAAAGGAAGACTGACAGCTAAGAGTTATGAGAGAGAGAAAGAGTGAGGAGAAGAAAAAAATTCCATCGAGGAGTCAGTATCCTCGTGGGAATAATTCCGGGACTTACGTGACGGTCACGTCGAATATGTGTGTTGTTGGATAAATGTATAACTGGAACTTTACGATTCGCACAGCGGAGCTCCGCTGGTATTTTTTCTCGAGGGTGGGGAGGGCACGAGAAGAAAAAAAGCGACGAGCTGGCGAGATTCGTTCTCTGACAATCGCACGACGAGAGTGAAGAAAGAGAGAGACAGAAAGAGAAAGAGAGAGAGAGAGAGATTGTTAATGAACATCCGCAGAATGACGGAGTGAGCCTTTTGGCCTCTTCCGTTACCACACCCCCCTCTCTTGTTACCTAATGAAGTAATGAGATAATTCGGTTACAAACCACACCGTTGCCGCTCGGAAACAAATTCATGTATATATATATATATGTGTATAAAGAGAGTTGCACAATACCAGGCAAGGCCACTAGGTGGCGCAAATTATTTCAGTGCAAATTTACAGTGTACCAAAAGGTGGGCAATATGGACCAGGGCAACTTGATACAAACGTGCTACTGAGAAACTTTTTAATTGAAATAAATTTAATGTAATTACCATAGTACGAACAATTCTTACTATAGACAGATATTAGGATTATTGAGTTTAAAAAATAATTAAATCTTAACGATTAAAAAATTAGACAGGTCAAACGGTGAGACGACGAGACGATTAAATATTGTTTAGTTCAAGCTTCATATTTAACTAAAAATGAATAAAATACGTTAAGGAATTAATCAAAATTGATGAATTATGATATTTCTTTTTTTTATAAAACGTTCGCGTCTTACCACTTTTTGTCGAGAAATTCACGAAGGATTTTTTTTTCATTTTCGAACAAAACTGTTACATTGCGCAAAATTCGCGAAAGAACGAATTATTGCGAAACATATTTTTTCGAAGAAACGAAAATGTAATTTGCGCCTCGAACGATAATTTCCAGTGGGTAAAATATCTGGGTATGCCATATTGCCCCATGGCGTGTATAATTATCCATAGCGGTACCGATCTCTTCTAATTACCGAATGAATAGTGCACGCGAAATCGTCGGAGCAATATATATATTTTTTTCTTTTCGAATTCGTAAGGAATCCGTTATCTCTAAAGAGAAAAGCCGACTCTCGGTACGCGTTACGGACAAGATAGATAATAAATTAATTTTACGATTGGCCAGAGGAGACTTTTCGTCTGTCGACGCATAAACAATAAATATCGTTCGTGGAAGATTTTTGTTTCTTTTTTCCCCGTTATTTTACTGCCTCGCCACCGCCCTTAATATTTAACGACTCGAGAAAAATATACTCTCGCGAATATTTATTTTCCCATACAATATTCTACGTACGTTAATATATACGTGTATATACGTAATAATAACACAGTATACGTGAGAGTGAATGGAAATTGTCGGACGGTTATAAACGTCATCATGAATTAACCAATCAGGGCTGCTATTATCCGTAATGAAACACGAAGGGATATTTCGTTCAACCCCCGAGGGTAAGAACAATCGGAACTATGAACGAAGCAAAGAAATGAAGAAGTGAAAAATTAGAAAAAATAAAACATAAATTAATGCATATGTGCGAGATGAACGGGCATACCGTGTTTCCGGTGGGAAGCGACGATTTTCTCACGACTCGGCCGATCATCGAGCATCGGTAGGGTGAGGATCGTTGACCAAGAGGCAAAAGGCTCGATAATACTCGTGAACGTACCTGCAACAAGAATAGAGGAAAAACCGGACTTTAATTAGACCAGCCGAAGCGCAGGAAGAAAGAACGAGAGAGAGAGAGAGAGAGAGAGGGACAAAGAAGAGGACCGAGAGCAAGCAAGATCCTCCGCGTGTTCTCGCGATCGAGAGAACGAGCGGCGTTATAGATCTCGTCATAAGAGGGCCCCGAGTCCCTCTCCCCCTCTCTCTCTTGGTATTCAGGAGATACCTAGCGTGTATAAAACTACGATATATATATGTATGTATGTGTTACTATATCAGTGTGTACTCGAATACGAGTCTTCTCGTATGGTACAAGACTGAGGCCAGTATAACATCCCCCTTTGTACATCGTGTGCATCGTCTCTCGAGATGCACACGGGGTGCAATTAAGAAAATACGAAATCGTGTTAGTGTGTTACGCGGCTGTACAAGTATTTCGTATTTTTATTATTATTTATTATTTTTAATTCTTTTTTCATTCTTTTCTCGTTCTTTCTTTAAGGGGGGCTCAGAATCTCGAGAGAATCTTGGCCATAAAATAAACAGTCATGGGGAGATTCAGGCACGTAAAGCACATAATCTTTATCGCTTCCACACGCGGTCGATTCTCTTCAATGGAATAACGCTCCGATATCTCGTGTCATGCACGATAATGCGATTTTAGATTTTTTTTGGTTTTTGTTTTTCGTTGTTTTTAGGTTTAAAGGAGAGTCGTTAGACTTGGAATTGCGAGGATAAAGTCGATGAAAACGATGTAAATGGTAATACGCCGGCGGTGAAATTATTTCAATGATCGTCATTACGTTTAATTAATTTTTATTGGCGGATTAATAAAATCTTTTACTTTTCTTTATGTTCTGGTTACAGATGAAATTTTGAAAAATCGTCGGTTATCGAAGTTATTTATAGAAATTAATCGAACAAATATTCTCTTGCTTTGAATTTTCAATCGTTGCATTTATTTCCGAAATAAATAATTAATCGATATAATAATTTTAAAAAAAAATCGCAAATTATTCCTAAATTTTCTAAAAATTGTTCATCAACCGAGGAATACTTTCGAACGTTCGCTCGACAAAATAATCGTCTAAAAAGTTAATTAACTAACAAAATAATTTCCCCAAAATTATCAATTCTTGCGACAATTAAAAAAAATCATCCAACGACGAAATAATTTGAAACAAAATCATAAAATATTTCTTTTAAGTTATAAACCTTTCCATGAATCGTTTTTATGTTTAACAATGTGATAAACTCGAGATATTTTCGCGATATTCGTCGTTCTTTCATTCTCGCGTTTCGTCCAAACGATTTTTCCTCTCGGAGCAGCGACGCATTCCCCCTGACCTCCTTTAACGTCAACAAATTCACGATTTGTCCAGATGAAACCGTTTCTATATCATAGAGTCGCGAGTCGTCGTCGCAGTGAGGAATGTGAGCGCCTCTGGTCGAGCCGCGGATCGTCCAAGTATTCCTTGAAACGAGTTTGCTTCTGCCGCGGCAAACTCGCGCGATTCTCTTTTCTCAGTCTCCTTGCTCTCTCTCTCTCTCTCTCTCTCTCTCGTCCCTGGTGTTTTGCCACACATATACACGCCTCTGAGCCTGTTTCGCAGCGAGATCGTTCGTTCGACGGTAAAACATTCGCCCCGGCTTCGAGACTTTCCGAGCAGGGAAATAGAGACTATCATAATTCCAAAGGGAAGAAGAGGGATGTATATATAGTCAAAGGTACTCTCTCTCTCTCTGTCTCTCTTTCTGTATAGAGTGAAGAGAAGATTTCTCGACTGAGAGAGAGAGAGAGAGAGAGAGAGAGAGTGGGATTTGATGCGCACTGGTACCGAGAAATACCTTCGCGCAAAGACGATTATTCGAGAATTCTGCGCAAGAGCATTTTCTTTGAGAAAGATCGCGAAGGGGTTCCGATCGCTGGCTCAGGAAATAAACTCTCTAGACGGCATGGAAAGAGAGAGGAAGAATAAAAAAAATCATTCCATGCCCCACGATCGTTCGGTACGAAATGCGGAACGCTGGCGGCAAGAAAATACGAAAAAACACTAATAAAAATATAAAAATAAAATAAGTAATTAAAATCATAATCGACGAAGAAAATGCAAAATTAAAATTAAAATTAAATGAAATAAAAAATTACAATTTAGATGGACTGGAATCAAAAAGAAAATTTATAATAAAATGAAATATTTTAATTATAATAAAATAGTGTAATAAATTCAAGAAATGGTAATTAAATTGGAATAAAGAAAACAGAGTTCTACATACGTCCCCATAGTAATTCGGTACGAAGTGCAGAACGCAATAAGCGACGAAAGACTTTTATACCGAGCGGAAATACACGGGCGCATGTACCTACTCATCAAAACGAGACTTTCCCAACTTTCCTGTCCGTGGCTAATGACAAAGCGCGGTAGTGCTCGATTCGATGTTCCACGTTGAGACGTCGTTGTATCTCCCGTCCGGTCAGGGCGAAAGTGATGACGATAGACTACTTGATAATTCGTAACGCGTATCTCAAAAAAATAAAATTTAAAAAAATAAATTAAAGAAAATCCCCCCAAAAAGAAAGATCAAAATAACGAACATCCTCTCGATTTTCTGACCATTATTATTTTTGTTTTTGTTTTTATTTATACCGATGCTTTTATTCGGCCAATTACGGGCCGTCGATAAGCCCCGCACCACTGGCGATTCCGGCCACGTAATAACCGGGAGTAACGGACGAGGGAGGTGGGATCGCGAAAATAAAAATAATAATAAAAATGATTCGCTCGACGCGAACGAGCTCTCGGAGGGCCCTGTGTCCTCCTCGTCTCAGACCCACAATTACCATTTCTTTTTTCTTTTCGTAGGTACCTACGAGTTACGATCCAGGGTCAAGGCTATACCCCAATTTATACGAACCGCCTAAAATTTCTACCATCGGCACTTCCATCATTTACCCTCTTCTTGCAACTCTCGTTCTTTAAGGGCAGCCAAAAAACTTTTCATCGTGCAATTTTCGGTTAACCGCCAATCTCGTTTGTTCCCATAAAAATATCGCATGAAATAACAATAATAATAATAAATAATAAAAATAATACTATTAATAATAATAATAATAATAATAACCACTATAATAATTATGACAATAATAATAATAATAAAATTGACAATGACACTGACAGTTATAATGATAAAAATGATAACGATAATTGCTCCTGATAAAAGACGAAACGGGTGATACGAGTTTGGACGAAACGATCGAATCCGCGGTGATTCGCCCCTTTTAATAATATTCATGAATTACGAAAGAAGCAAGGAAGCTGCCACAACCCGTGTGGAAAATAGTCCGGGATATCCAAAATATACACGGATCCCGTTTAGGCTTCGACGTGGAATCCCTAACAGGGATTTCCTGAGTACTGCCATCAAAGGTCCTCAACAGGCTCTCATACGTTTCCATAATACGAATTAACAGGGGCTTGATGGGTGTTCCAATGGAGGGCCCCATCAGGTGCTAACAGGGCAGTGGCTAATTTTTACAATAAGTTTAACCGGGCCTTGATCGGGCAAACTAATGTGGGCCCAGTTTGGTTCATTTGGGATTTCCTTAACAAAATAAATTATGCTTTCATCAGGATTTCCAGTAAAAAGCCCAATCTGATGTACTAAGGTATACTCATTAGAAATATCAATAAAGGTTCAAATAATAATAGACGACTTGAATGAATAGTAATTGGTAACTGGTTCCTTAACTGCCTTTTATGCTAATATGTTGTTCATTCAACAATCCACTCATCATTTAAAATGAATTTGAAAGAAAACGATTCTTTGAAATTCTTTCAAAGAAGACTTTAAAAAAAATATAACTACTTAAAAACATATAAAATTTTATTAAAATTATCACTTATACATGAAGCAAAGTCAGGTCGCAAGTATTAAGTGTTCCGTTTGACTCTAAGCACAGCTGCAATACGTAGCGAATGTGGACGGTGCGCAAAAGAATAGTTATAGATTATTATTAAGACCGCAAAAGATAGTATAAATGAGTTCAAAGTTGGATATTAAAAAATATTGCTAGCATTTTCTACTGTTATCTATATAATTAATATATGAGTTTGTCTCGGAAGACCGCAGTGGCTCAGGGGATAGGGCGCTGGGTTCTCGCGCAGCGGACCCGGGTTCGATCCCCGCAGTCGACACGAATTTTTCTAAGTGTTTTTCAGCAATACTGGCGGTTCGGATTCCGCCAAAAAAAGATAGTTAAGAAGGTTGTGAAAAATTAAGGATAAAAATGGTAGATTTGTAAAAACCCAGAAAAAGCGTGTTGAATTGAAACTACCACGTTAACGTGTAATGTATAAATTTATCTTGTTGGCATTGTGTAAAATGGTAAAAATTTTAGAATTTTTATTATAGATTTTTTATTATAAGAACATGTTATAAAGTTGCTGAAATGTATAAAAAATATATATATAGAGCTTCTTTCAAAATATGAGTGTTGCGTATTGCAGCGAAATACAGGGGAGACATAGGGAAGTGCCAGGGAACAGAGAGAGTAATTGCGGGATTTCTATAGAGACGATATTGGAAAATGTAGGTGTAATCAGGGAATCCTAGTATGGCCCCGGTAATATTTCCACTAAAGGACCCGTTTTAAAAAGTGGGACAATCCTATACTGGACCTGAAAGGAATCCAAACAGGGGCCCGGATACAATTGGGGAAAATTAACTGGGCCCCGTAGATATCCCGGAAAAAATTTCCACACGGGAAGAGTATTATTCTCGCATTATATATTACGACGAATTTTGATATTCACCGGTGTGTGATTATTAGCCCGCGAGTCAATTATCACGGTTACTGGCTCACGTAGCCGGTTTTATTTAGCCATCGTAGAGAGCGAATATATCGTACCGATCGAGGGGGCGAGAGCGTCCGCGGACGCTCGAGCGTGCGAGAGAGAAAAAAAGTAGCGCGCGATTACTCGACTCTGCGTGAATCTCGTGGAATCGTCCGATTTCGCTCCGGAGATCGTAAAATCGTAGCCTCCCCCCCCCCGTGTATACGACTAGATGAGAACAAAATCAACGGGAGAAACGCGACGCGATTCGCTTTGTGTGCAATTATTGTACATTTATTTATATTTTTTTACGCGTATCAAACGCAGCGTGGAAATTCACAAAGTCTCTCTCGCTCCACAAAAACAAAATGTGGAAATATATACGTATTCGAGATAGACCGGTCTCGTGTACAGGCAATTAAACACGTACGTGTGCTTAGACGACGCCATCGTGCCGTTGTACTCTTCTACAATCTATATAGCACACTATTATATATATATATATATATATATATATATATATATATATATATATATGCAATCTAAAGTTGGCAAATATGTTTGAGAATTACGGAGTAAACTTCGTTTATACGTATATGTACTTGCATATATATATATATGTAAATGCATATTGTGCATAGAATCCTCGATGTGTTATATTATGCTGGACAGCTGCAGCAGGCTTTTCTGAGATTTACGAGTCGGCTTAGTTCGTATAACAAATTTTCGTTCTTTTTTTTCCCCCGTTTTTTCTTTCTTACATTTTCTTTTGTGTGTTACACGCGAAAAAAAATATTTGTTTATATGCGATGTTATTTAAGACTTATTACTGTCTCGTGTTCCTTCGAGTCGATATATGCGCGTGTCTATGCGTGTGTGTGTATGTATGGATGTGTGTGTGTCTGTTCGTGAGATATATTTAGAGATAAAGATTGAATTGATTTCTTCCTCCCTCTCGCGGGATATCTTTGTCGGAATATTATTAAGGGTATCGCGCATGCGCGCTATTTACCCCCCGTCCCATATAAGTTATACGATCTCACTCGCAATCTAATCGGGCCAGTTTATTTCGCGGGACGAGATCTCGCGAGTGTCGAGGAATGGGGAAGGGCGGGGGGGGGGGGGGGGGGGGAATGAGCGATCATCGGCGGAAGGATGAAATGATATGGGAATGGGCGAGAAGCGAGAATTTTTTTTTCTCGGTGTTGGAGGATGGAGAGAGAGAGAGAGAGATTTTCAGAAGCACATTCGTTACGTTAATTACGCGGTCAAGATACGAATGAAGCGAGGAGAGAAAACGAGATGAAAAAAAATTTGAACGCGCGAGGCGTGTATCGATATTAAAAAAAAATAATAATAATAAATAAAAAAAAAAATCTTTGGGATAATTCGCAAGATTTATCGGCTCGTTGAAATGTTGTAATTACGAGCTGTCGTCGGCGAGGTGGCCTATCGTTTGAAAAATTCGAGGATAGTAATAAATCGACGTGTACGAAGCAAAATCGAAACGAGAGAATCGTCGATTGAAAAAAAAAAATAATTTTATGACGATAAGGAAATAATTGAATTTTTTTCAAACAAAAAATCGGATAAAAAATATAAAAATTTAATTAAAATTGTGAAATTTGATTGAAATTGTAATAATTTAATATTAATAAAACATGATTCGTCCCTAGATTCGACGAATCTCCGATTTTTATAAGATTCAAAATTATTCTAATTTTACGAGCGAATTAACGTTATCGCAATCTCTTCGTTGTAACGCGCCTATTGTGCGAATCGCGCGTTTAACGTACCGTCGATAATTTCTAATCAAGATACTTTCATCCCAGTCCGTAACTGGCGAATCAGCGTCGATCCCTCCTCAAAAACGAACAGAACTCGTCTCAGGCGGATCGATGGTGGAGAAAAAATAAAAACAAAAAAGAGAACGACCCGTTCGATCGTCGCAATAAATTTAATTTCAAAGACGTCCTTTCGATCCGGTTCTTTCATCGATTCAGCGACGCCATCGTGCGCTCGACAGAAAAATGGAAGAAATAATCAACGAATGGGAGAACGTACCGTAGAAACGTCAGTACGAAGCGATAACGAAAGATAATAGAATTTATAAAACAAGAAAAGAATGAAAAAAAACAAAAAAGAAAGAACACCAAAGAATTACGAACGAAAATAAAAAAAATTAAACAAAAATAAAAATCACGAGGGAGATAGAGAAAGGTTTAATTAATCGCGCGAAAGGCGTATAATTGCGCGAGCGTCTCTCATCGCGTCGAAGAATCGGAGCGTGCTCTCTCATAAACACACACAAACACATACACACACACACACACACACATATTGTATATATACAATATATATATATATATATATGTACATATATCGTACAAGTTCGCGTCCGGCTGGTTGGCGAACTCGGGCGAGAAGAGGACAAGCGAGAGAGGAGAGAGGTCCGCATCTCCGTACGACAAAGGGAGAAAAGATACGAGGGGGTTCAATGAAACCTGAGCGGTAAGAGCAAAAGAGATCGCGCGGTCTTCGCGAAGAGAAATGCCCGGAGGGCCTCTGTACCGCGAGCATCGAGAATTTTACAGTTAATTCTTGCGTTATACTCTCACACACTTTTCTCTCTCTCTCTCTCCCTCTCTCTCCCCCTCTCCCTCTATATATATATATATGTGTGTGTGTGTGTGTAGAAAGAGAGAGAGAGAGAGAGAGAGCTCGTTTTACAAATTTTGTTTTCTCTCTCGCTCGTTGTTCGCGAAAGTATCGGCGAACGCTTTAGTAACTGCGCGCGAACGTAATTCTCTTCTACCCCGTGTCTTTTTTTCGTTACGTTAGTCTGGTCGGAAAGGCCGCCGGCTTTTGTGGGACCCACCGCACGGATCTTACGGTTTAGGTTGCTGAATCTTGTGTATATATGTGCATGTGTCTGTGTGTGTGTGTGTGTGTGTGTGTGTGTGTGGAGAATCGGAGTTCCTTTCATTCGATCGGGGGCGCGAGAAAAAGAAGCAAGGAAGCTGCGTGCGTGCGTACCCGCTCTCACTGAAGATGCATATATATATATATATATATATATATATATATATATATATATATTGCATATGTAGAGTGTCCGAGTATACGCATATTACCGGGGCACGTCCCTTGCGGTGCATATATGCCTCTTTTGCACCGTTACCCTGGCCTCGAGAATCTCGCCTCGTACACACAAACCGTTCGCGTTATGTTGTACGTACTTGTGCGTAATTTATGTCTACGTAGATTGGGTACTGTTGGCCGGGTCTCTCGCTCGATTGCGAATACACGTCCGCGTCGCCACTTTTTTTCGACCGGTCTGATTGCTTCTGTATATACTTGTATACATTTATATATATATTTATAGATCGTAATACGCTTACGGGTGTATTTCTTACCGATTTAAAACAATTTCGTCGCGTTGCATTTAAAAAAAATAATATTATCGATTTTCGATTATATTATTAATTATTATTAATTTTGTTGCATTAAAAAAAATAATATTATCGATTTTCGATTATATAAATTAAAATTCTTTAATCAAGTTCGATTCTGGTTTTATTCAATTTTATATAAAATTATAATAAATTTGTTGATTCAATTGTAAAATTATTAAGATCGAAAGAAATTTTATTTACTACGATATAATAAATGGAATTATTCTATCGTGATAATTATCGGCGACGTTTATAAGAATCGTACAACTGTAATCGTCGATCGACGACTTTCCATCAATTTCGTCTTTCCATCGGATAAATATTATTCCCGACAAATTGAATAAATTAATTTTACCGTCCGACGTCTCTCGGATGAATCGATCGACGAGTGAGACGATCGTAAGCAAAAATATGCAAATCTCGATAAATCTCGCGGGACGGGGATTCGAATCGCGTGATAGTATAGAATCATCGTGGATGCTCATCGGTCGAAAAAAATTGCGTTATAATAAACGCGCGTATACGTGCTGCACGTACCCAGAGAAAAGACGTTATTCAGGTCGCGCGAATATATATATATATATATATATATATATATATATATATATATATATATACCTATTTATATGTTGGTCGGTGCATATAGTAAATCTCGAGACCTGAGATATACGATAGAGAAAGAGTACCTCGCCTCTCACCTGCGCCAACTCCGCGAGCGAGTAACACACGTGGGAAATTATTCGCTCTTATAGAGTGAAATTCTACCGGCGTGTATCTTTCACGAATACGCAATTCGCGCTTCGTATCGGCGAAGAACGGCCAGTTGTTTCGGGATAAATAAAATATCGGCGTTAATCGAGTCTGAATTGTCTTATCTTGTTAAGAAATAATTATAGCCTGTGCTATGGAGTTGGGGCAACCGACTGCCGGAATCACGGAACAATCGATCAATATAATCGAGTGTATTTATCCCGGCCTACGTCGGGCGCTAAATAATTTCTTTTTTCCTTTTTATCGCGATAATGTAATTTTTTTTTTTTTTTTTTTTTTTTTTTCGTTGCCATTATTTTTTGTATCTCTTCATCGACAAGAACAAATTCATTCCGTGTACGATGCGATGAAGGGGGGCCCCTTCGTTAAAGGATTCCGGCTCGGCGCGAGGGTATGGCTTATTTTTCTGCGACTCCCAGTCTCCCTACTCCAGACGAGTTGAAATTAAATTTGGCGAATTTTTTATCCGCCCAGGCAAAAAATACTACGAGGGGGCTTATATCGTGTATGCAATGAAAGAGAGGAGTGGGGGGAGGGGGTGAGTCGACGGACCGGGCTAGTCGCACTTAATCACCGCTGCAAAAATGTTTTCGGCAAGAGAGAGAGAGAGAGAGAGCGTTTGTGTTTGCAGCGCCGTGTCGTCTCGTTGAAATTAATACAACCGTGAAAATAAATGACTGAGAAACACCGAAGACTAATGGCCGCCCAAATATTACTAGGGTCGTCGATTTTAATCGCAAGTATTATTATTATTATTCGTTAATTCTCGATCACGAACGAAACGATCGATTCGATTGAATCTTTTTTTCTTATTGAATATTCTTCCTCGATTAATTGTTCGAACGATCGATTAAAATGATAAAAAATATAAATATTGCGATATTTGAATAATTTATCATCTAGATACATCGTAAAATCGTTCATTAACAATATAAATTATATTTAATGAAAAATTGTAATCAAATCTCTCGAAATTCGTTAAAAAACGATAAAATATCATTTCTTATAAAGATAAATCGAAATTTATTTCAAACGCTTCGAGAGATATTCTCGTAAATAAAATATAAATAAAAAGCATCTCTCGATACTTCGATTTCGAATAATTCGTACCGCCTCGATACTCGAGATCGTCGATAAAGTCTTCGCGAACTTTCGAATCGGCGAATTCGTTTTTCCACCCGTCTCGAGAACGCGGCAACGGAGATGAGAACACGTCGATAGAGAACTCAAAGTCCCTCGAGTGAGTACCGTGCGTGCAGTATTTTTCTAGCCGATGAATTACGTTGAAAATGTGTGTAATCTTTTTTTTTTCTTCTTTTCTTACTGTTTCTATTTTTTTCCTCGACTGCCAAGTCGGTCGAGAGAAGAAGAGAAGCAGCGAGGAGATAAAAAGGTGCGAGGAATTGCGCGAGTAATGCCGGAACGCGATCCTTCGGGCACTTGGGTCGAATCGATCAGTGAACAACGATCGGCAACAAACGTACACACACACACACACACACACACAAATATATATCTGCAGCAAGAGTCGCAATCTATCGAAGCAGGATCGCCGGATGCTCATTAAGCTCTGTGTATTCACCATGTGGTGCATTCTCCTAATTGTACACAGCTCGGGCTCCGAGAGAGAAAGAGAGAGAGAGAGGGAGAGACAGTGAGAAAAATAAGAGAAGCGAATGTGAGAAAAAAAAATTATCGTGACACGCGTACGACAAGTCCTTGCATCGTTTCTCTCCTCTCCTTGGCGAGTGTCAGGACGATCGAATTTGACGATAAGGACGAGAACCGATTCTTGCACGGAGACTCAATTTGCGCGAGGTTGCACGCGAGGCAATCTCATCGAGATCATTGAAATAATATATTTTTTTTTAATCGTTGGAATAATAAATTTTCGACGTAATCAAGGAAATAAACAAACACGACCGATTGATTATTTTCGCACCGTTGATAAGATCTTGAGAAATTTTCAAAATCGTTAAATAAATATCGCGCGGGAAATCTTGAAAACGAGATGTAAAAATATTTTGGAAAAAAATAAAATATAAATTGCGTACGAAGATGCGGTCGAAAAGATGAGTTTCTGGGACGATCGAGCTCGTTGATAAAGACGAGACGTAGATATAGTCGTTGTTGTTTATGGTTAGTTCTGAAATTTCGCGGAAACGGAGAATAATTTAACGGAAATTATCTTACGATTAATTCGCTCGTAAAAGTAACGTGAAAACTCGTAAAATAATATCTCGATGGAATCTTACGAAATGCGGTTATCTCCTGTTCGCGAGGATATCGCAACGTAGATATAGAAGAGAATAGTGCCAAGTGGGGGGAATATGAACCACCAAGGTCATCGTAAGATGATCCAGGACGATTTCGCAGAATTTATACGCCTGTCGAGATTTGAAACGTGACATATTTATTTATCGCGATAACAGTTGGATAAGAAAAATATTTAAAATTCCCGCGCGATTTAACAAACTTGAAAATCCATTCGACCCCCGACTCGAGTAGTCTATATTGCCAGACGTTAAACACAATTTCGAGAAAAAAAACAGGTAAAATATTCATTGATGAATTTTCCAATCGTATTTCGTTTGGCCAAAAAGTAATTGCGTTTCGTATAGATAAAGGTGTATGTTAATTCTAATAAAAAAAAACGCAGTTACTTTTTGGCCAAGCTAATATCTTAGTGGTCCATATTCCCCCCCCCCCATTTCTTCTATATATTCATAAATATTCTAATTATTATGAAAAATCATATATACATATATATTTTTATAATTCTATATATATATATATATATATATATATATATATATATATATATATATATATATATATAATATCGTACGGTTAGGTAGACGAGGCGATACGTAGGCGTAGTGGGTTAAGAAGCGTCTATCGGCGGTTTCGCTTTCATCGAGCCGAAGCGAGCGGCATCTTTCGAGACCTAAGCCGAGACTGTCTCTCGCTTCGCGTAGCGACAGCCGGAACTCGATTTGACGTAGAATTTTGCTCGTCGAGACGCGATACGAATCGGGCGCGAAGCGTCCAAACGATTGACGTCAAGAGACGCTCGATAACTCGCGTCAATCCCAAGACATTCAAATTTTCGCACCGTCAAACGTCGCGAATTAATCGTTGATAATTATCCATCGTGATAAGCCAATTTTTTTTTTAATAACTGGAAAAATAAAAAATAAAATAAGATAAATAAAAATAAATTTATATCAATATCACGTTCGATGAAA
This sequence comes from Netelia inedita, assembly GCA_964017225.1. Lineage (NCBI taxonomy): Eukaryota > Metazoa > Arthropoda > Insecta > Hymenoptera > Ichneumonidae > Netelia > Netelia inedita. The sequence goes on from OZ024920.1 coordinate 43,645,445, forward strand.
AATTAATGGCGCAATTTTTGTCTATGCTCGAGATATCCAGAGCCGTATAATTTTCCACCGGATGCTCGCGTTGCGGAACGTTGTTTTTTTTCGGACACGACACGGTGAAAATAAAACGAAACGGGCAGATGAAATAAATTTCGAATATATATATATACAGTAGAGTGTCGATTATCCGAATCAATTGGGACCGGGCGTCTTTCGGATAATTGAATATTCGATTAATCAAATAGCAATATTCCATGGTCGAAAAAAAAAGAGTTTATTCTTTAAATATGATCAATTCCATATATTAAAAAATATATTGAACATCAATATGTTAATAACACAAGTACATTTTTGGTGAAGTTAAATATGCATAAAAAAATTAAACATCTTTTAGTTGTATTTGAAAAAATCGACGATTTTTTCCCCTGCAATGGAAGCTCGTTTCTTTGCTGCCAAATCTCGCAACCGTTTGAGAAGAAAAAGTTGCATTGAACAGCATTCAGGCTGTGTTAGTACTAAGCATAGAAATGAAGAAAATTATTGTTTAGATAATTAATATTTTGTATAATCCGAATCGTCATTCGGATAATTTTAGTTTCGAATAACTGACGTTCGGATAATCGACGTTCTACTGTATATATATATATATAGATACGACACGCACATTTTTACAATGTGAATATTTGCTTATATATATTGTAATATGGGTATTTACATATATATTAAGTATATATAGAAAACATCTTCCGGTGTGGTCTCCGGACTGACTGTTCGTCTCAAGGTTTTTCACGGTGTGGCGACTGCTGGTGCATGACTCGAGAGTCATTGTTACGCACGCAGAAAAGAGGGCAAATAGAATTACCACAATCCCATACCCTGCGAGAGAAAGAGAGACCGAGAGAAACTAGAAAAAAACGGAGATACTTACGTGCAACGAACTTGCTCAGTTTTCTATCTTTTTTTTCTTGCCTTTTTTTTATCATTTTTTTTTTTAATTTTTTTCATACTTGAATGCAGATTTGCGATAATGGGAGGATGACTCTCGTTACTCTCAAGGATGCGTGGTACACATGAGAAGATCCTCGGGGTCGGTTAACGACGAGACTGGCGTGCAAAAGAGAAAGAGAGAGAGAGAGAGAAAGATGAGAGAGTCAGCGTTCTGAAGTATCGCTCGAAGATCTCGAGAACGTCTCCATAGAGAAGAACTCTGAGCGAAGGCCTTCGGCTTGACCTCTCGGCACTGCCCCTACGTGCATCAATCTACTACACACATATGCGCTATATATATAAATTATTAAATATATTTATTTATTTTTAATAATAAAAAAAATTATAAAATTCCGCGTACCGATCGAAGCGGCTTGATCGAACCCTTTTATTAAATAATTATCGACACTGTGTCTAGAATAAAATTTAAAAAAAAAACCCCTACCACCTCCCCATCCCTCCTCCTCCTAGTCTCTTCAAACGTCGTGACACAGGAACGGTTAATGAGCGAACTAAAGCCGAGGATGCGCCAACGTAGCAAAATTAACACCCACACGTGTTCTTACCGATGACTTTTTCGAAGCGTTCGTCTCGCGAAAGATCGTTTCGTCGAGATTGTATTTGCTCGTAAAAACATTACGTACGAATAATAATCTCCGGATCTCTCGGTTATTCGCTCTCGTAGGTGGAAATATTAACGTCGTAGAATTTGTTTGGAATTTTTTTTTCTCTTCTTTCTGTTTCTATTTTTTTTTCTTCTTTTATTTCTTCCATTTCACGGTGAATTTTTGTAATAGGCCCATTGTTCGAAGACGAGCGGTTATTATCAATTAGTCCCTCGTACTTTTCTATGATTTTGTATGTTTTTATTTTTTTTGTATTTTTTTTTGTTCTTTCTTTAATTATGCGGAACGCGAGATGGAAGTAGCTATTATTTTTTTTCTTCTCGTCTTTGCGTGCACGACGCATTCTCTTCGCGCATGCGCGTGTATGTATTCGGGGCCCCCGAGGAGATCTTGAGCATGATCGCTGCATCGAGATGCGCAATTATGCGTCAACTCACGTACGCCAGTCGCGAAGGACGCGAGCCATCTATACAAATGACCTCTCGACCGGACGCTCGTTCCAACCCCCTCCCCCTTCCCTGCGGCGAAGAGAAGGGGGGGGGGAGTCTTGAAAATCGGTTTAAACGCCTGATTGACAATTCATCGATGCCGCGACCGCTTTTTTTTTCATCGGACACTTTTTTAAACACCGCGAGGTCAAGAGGTCAACGAGAAACGAGACAGGATTTTCATTATAATTTTACGAGGGAAAATGGCGGTAAAAAAAATGCAATTTTTTTTTCGCTCTGATTTATTATCGGAATTTTAAAAAAGCTGTGAAATTATAAGAAACGATTGGAAATTATGAGAAAAAAAATAGCGTTCGCAATTTTATCGTATTATCGCGAATTTTTATACGAATTTATATATTTCGGAGCAAGTTGATTCGCTTCACTCACAATCTGTAGGTAAGTCTTATTATCAGGCTCGGGCATAATGAATACACTCGAATAATAAATTACAAAGAAACTTCGCAATATTTGATTTCATCAATTAATTCCTTCTCCCCAATCTATAATCGTTGATTGCCACTCTCTCTCTCTCTCTCCTCTTCCCTTTCCCTGATCGACCACTCGCTCCGTGACCTATGCCCCACTATCACTCATCGTGACGTCACTGTTCCTTATCGTGATAGGGCTCGATTCACCGACATATATATATATATATATATATATATATATATATATATCGAGTATAATAAAGCTGTGTCCGTAGAAGGAAAGAGGGGTGGAGGGGGAGGCATCGGTGTTTCATAATCGATCGAACGTCCAGGACGAAATCATGTGATAGCGTTATTAAGCCTCGGCGTAACTTCTTGCTCCTGCCCCCCCCCCCCCCGCCCCGTACATAGCCCTTTAACCACCGCGAAGTAGAAGAGAGAGAGAGAGGTTTGAAGAGGTGGAAGGATACTCGTGCGACACGCGCCCGCGCGTCCAACCGCGCGCATGCGCAGGTGCGCGCGGTTTACAGGGCGTTGCAAAAAGGGCACGCAGAAATAACGACGATTTTATCGCGTTTGTGCGAGAAAGAGTGAGTCGATACGTACGTTTATGCGCGTATAAATAGAGGACGAGCAAGGATGAGGACGAGAGTAGACAGAGAGAGAGAGAGAGAGAGAGAGAGGTCGGAAAGGGATAGGAACCTGTTGGGGAAGAAGTGTTATTGCGCGAGAGGGCGCTCGTGTATATCTGACTCGGAGATCGCTAATAAATTTCTCGAGCGACCCTGAACTTCGGGCTCTTTACCCTCCTCCTCCTCCTCCTCCTCCTCCTCCTCCTCCACCTTCTCGCCTCTTCACCAACCCCCGACCCCTCCAACCCCTTCCTCCTTCTTTATACCACCGCGCGCCTATCAACGTATATCTGTATATATGGAACGTACTTTGCACCGTGCGAGAGAACGAGAGAATATCTAGTACTCTACACTAGCGATATTGCAATCTCCGCGATATCTTTATACGTACGATTTCCACGCGATTATCACGCCCAGCAATTATTTTATCGTGAAAAAATTGTTTTTGTTTTTTTGTTTTTTGTTGTTTTCGTTGATTTTTTTTTCTTTACTTTACGTTTGTTTCTTTTTGTCGAACACGTTGCTCGTGTTCTTCTTATTTTGTGCGTTGTGTTAATCTAATGGGACATGCGCACGTGGGCGTTCGTACAACCCCTCGCGCATCAAGTCGAGGCGTGAAACTTTACCAATATAGCTTACATTGTATGGTTATCGGGTGGTCATTATTTTATCGTCGATTCATCAATGTTTTTTTCAATTTTGGCCGATTTTATCGATTTTATAAATTTTATAAATTTTATAAATTTTATACATTTTACAAATTTTATAAATTTTATAAATTTTATAAATTTTATAAATTTTATAAATTTTATAAATTTTATAAATTTTATAAATTTTATAAATTTTATAAACTTTATACATTTTATAAATTTTATACATTTTATAAATTTTATAAATTTTATGAATTTTATCATTTTTATACATTTGATCAATTTCATAAATTTCCCAAACACTATGGATTTCGCCTATTATCTAAAATCAATTTCAATCCCAATAATATTCTTGTTCCCATCCCAGAGAAAGTTATTCGATCGGATTCCCGTTCCTTTTTCATCGCGAACCGTACACTACTACGGCCTTTCGTTTCATCGAGCGAAGCTCGACTTGATTTCGCCGATTCGATCTTTCCTGGAGAGGAAAAGGAGTGTCTCTCCACTCGGTTAGTCGTAGTTCTCTCTCTCTCTCTCTCTCTCTCTCTCTCTCTCTCTCTCTCCCTCTCTCTCGATCGATCGATCGACGATCGAGAGAGGCTTCTCGATCAACGTCAAGTGACGTATTTTTGTGTTTGCTGCGCTCTCGCTCGCTGAAGTCATCTCACGGACGCGGACGCACACAGTCGCGGTGTGAGCGCGACCGCTCGCAATTAAGCCTCCCCTCGCAGTCTTCCCATCTCGAAGAGACACACGCGGGACGACAGAATCACCTATATAGTTATATACCTATATACATAACGATTTAAGCGATTTAAAGAGAAAGAGAGAAAGAGGTATTTTACGAAGGCGAAGAGGGTCTTGGGGAAGATCGATCCCCGCAATTCTTCGTCGCTGCATCGCGAACGGGAGAGAGAGAGAAAGAAAGACTCGATGGTCCATGTCTTCGTGGAAAACGATCGCGATCCACGAGAGAAAGAGACGCGTTTGTGTGTTTCGATCGGTTCTTCGGCGAAATCTCGGGGAGACCAGGCATACTATATATATATATATATATAAGTCAGAAAGGATCGCGACACACGTGTACACCGCGTATGCGAGAAACGAAGACGAGATGCAGCGGCAGCAGCCCGATCAACGACGAGTCCCGAGTCCTGACAACGCGCGAGGACGCAAACGCGACTCTTCCTCGCGTAATTAGTGCTCTCAGCTCAGGCGCCTCGCGACTTTACCAAGAAACGAGAAAAAAACAACAACAAAAAATAAAAACAAAAAAGCGATAAATAAATAGAACGGAGAAAAAAAAATGTGTATGCATATAACGTCACGCATAAATCGTTGGACGGACAATTAAAGTACAAAAGGGCCGCGCGAGACATTTCTTCGTATGTGTCAGTGAGTGAGAGAGAGAGACAGACAGAGATTGAGAGAGAGAGAGAGAGAGAGAGAGAGAGAGAGAGAGAGAGAGAGGATGATTCAGCGATGATTGCGATCTCTTGGAAAAATATTTTTACACAGATTTCACACACGTCGTTTCGTAACCAGGAAATTTATATCAACGCGCCTAGGGAGTTTTTTTAACGTTCAATTATAACGAAGGTCGAGAGGAGCGTGTCTCTTCTTCAGGGAAGTATTCGAAGCCTCGCGACAGGCTAATCTCTGCTTGGATAAATATTCACTCGAAGGAGAGAGAGAGTGAGAGAGAGAGAGAGAGGGAGGAAGGGAGAGTCCAGTTATCATAATAATTCTAAAGAGGTGAGTAAGCACGAGGGAATATGTTTATGATAGATCGAGTGAATTGGAAGAATAATATCATAGACGTAATCTTACTCGAGACGAGAGTCAATGACTTTCGACCCAACGTCGAATTATTTTTGTTTCCTTAGATCAACAATAATCCTTTGTTTTCTCCCATATTTTGTATCATTTTATCGTACACTCGATCATTATTTCATACTCATTCGTATTAATAATCGACCTTTGAATATTAATCATATTTCAATTATCCTCGATCGAGACGTTCTTACACCTTGTAATTATTTTCAATATTATCAGACTCTTCGAGAATATTTAATTAACGGTACATTCATTAATTAATCCCATATTTATACCGACTAATTATCGTAATATTAAAACGAACTTTAAATAAAAAATATCATCCTTTTCAATTATTCCTTATTATTATATTATCAATGCTAAATAACAAAAAAATCTATCCTCGTAAAATTCACAATGAAATCATCGCGATCTCTCTTAATTGGTCTCCCGGGATAAATAAACACTTAAAATAAAGAATACGAGAAATAATTTTTTTTATCAATTTTTTTCAATTTATTTTTCCTCGAACGGACGTGACGTAGAAAAAAATGATGGGTGGGTCGTTGACCTCCCCCTCCCTCCCCCCTTAAGGAGCGGAGATATTCGTCAACCGCATTCGCCTCGCCTAGATGAATACATTACCTATATATATATATATTTATATATGGATATCCATCGGATAATTCAAAAGTGAGATCCAATCACGAAGTCTTTGTTGCGGATCGTCCGTTCTAAGGCGATTTGTCAAAGTCGGATCGTTACTAATTGACAGTTTCGACAATGTACCAAGCAACGTATGTGAATAAAAATCGTTAGAAAATCGTTTGGCACACGTTGAATGGTGGAAAAGTGCGTTTATCGGTCGGTTGAAAACGATCGGAAGATTGTTGGACCGCGCGCGCGCGCGCATCGGTCCAGCGTGGGCGAATAACGCGTGAAGAAACTCTTCCTCCTTCTCTATCGTTTATATTACCACTCGTGTATGGTGCCGCGAACGTGCCGGAATGATTTGTGTTTGCGAGAGAATATCGTCGATGGGGCCTCATCGCGCGTGGGCCATGCAACATCCTACAGACGTGTAGATATATATATATAAAAAGAAAATAACAATAAATATTTATTGTTTTTATTACTTGTTATTCTTCCTATCGAAGAGTTAAAAAAAAATTATAATAAATTTATTATACGAATAAAAAGAATAAAAATTTATAATTTTTTGTTATTGTTTCTATTTTTTTCTCGCTCTCTATGTATAATTCTACGCACTTTCTATAACGATAAAATTGTCAATATCTATTTTAAACGTTCCCCGTGCCTACGCAAGAGGTCAAGAGAGGGGAAAACGAAGAGAAAAAACCAAAATCCACAATTATTTTTTTACGAAACTATAACTAAAATAAATAATCGTCGACCTACATTGGGTTGTTGTTGCGAGAGAGTTAACGAGAATGTTGGAAGGATATCTCGAAAATTTATCTGCCCCTCGGAGACGCGAATCGCGGGTACCGTAATCGCACATTTAAAATACGACGGGTCGTTTACGCGGGTACGCATGCGCGTATGTGTGTTGACGCGCGCATGCGCGGATGATTGTGCGCGCGCATACACGGCGAGAGAGCTCGATAAGATGCTGCGCAACTTTCGCGATCGGCGAGGGACAACTTCGGGAGGATTCTCTCTCGGGCGCCCTCTACACTCTCGTGTCAGGCTGTTCTTTTGCAAAGTGCAACGCAAAACCGATGTACTGTTACTCGGCCTCACTGTTACTGTATGATCCGCCGGGCGTTCGTTCACGCATGCGCATAGCCACTTTGGTGAATAACTGGTACACGAGTGTGCGCGATATATCGGGCGATTCGTTCGAAATTCGTCGCAATTTTTTTAAAACGATTTATAATTTTTATCGATGTCGGAATCGAGCGAGTCGTTTTCCCTTTATTCAATTCTCTTGACTCGATTACTCGCTAGCTACAAAATTCTCCAAATTTGTACACATTATCATTATTTATTATAAGATAATTTGTAAATTACGATCGATTTTTTTTTATTTACCTATCCACTTATTTTTAATCGTCGAATTAATCAGAGCGTCGCTCATCGTTGATTTATTTAATTGTAAGAAAAATTGCTCGTCCACGCTTTCACTTGGAAACAATTTTCCGTCCAATTAACAATTCTTGTTTCTAGTAAAAAAAAACAACTATCGTTACTTTTATGCCTTTTTTCGAATCGTAATAATTGTAAAAACGTGTTGATTTTTTGACTCGTACATTTTTGGAATCGAGACGGAACGCCCCATACATAAATCACCCCTATACCTTAGTAAACATCGCTATAGGTATTTATACATTTTTTTCTATGTCTACACATAGATATAGGTATATATTATTCACAAAGTAGGCTGAGAATGCGTGAGTGCGTGCATTAATACGAACGTTCCAACGAAACAAACGAATGGGCACGTCGTGTGTTCTTCGTCTGTTTAACATACATTCATGCTTTAACACACACAAGTACACGATAATCTCGAGGTAAAGGCCCTCTTGGTCCCTCTCTCTCTCTCTTTCCCTCTCTCGATGATCAACGAGAGTGTGGGTGTATATGTTTCAAGCAACTTTCACCAGAGCGTTACAGACACATCTATGTGTGTGTGTGTGTGTGTGTGTATATACACGCATGTGTTCTTCTCGGCTCGCGCGGTATCTTCGCTCGAGGAATTATACGTGCCTATTTCATAGGCATATAATTGTCCGGCTTAGAATTCTATATAATATCGTGGTTTATATGGGTACAAGAGAATCCAACGATTTATTGCTCGTGGCGAACGATAATTGCGTACAACTGGTAGCGAGATAAATATATGGAAGAGCGATACGAAAATTGCACGGATGCTGCGATACGGTATTCGAAATCTCTCTCTCTCTCCCACACACACACAGAGTTTACAAATCAAAAAATTATTAACATTCCTACGGTTGATATATAAATACGTTTCGAGTTACCTGGCGTCTATTACGGTTGTTGCGACTGCTGAGAAAAAAATAAATAAAAAAAAGAGGTAAACGTAAATATTGGTGAAAGTTTACTATCGACGAGAAGTAAAATTAATGCATTGTAATTATCGGAGAAAAATCGATTGTAAACATTCTTTTAAAAAACGTAAGAATTTACGTGTCATCTTTAAACTCTCTTAAAATCGTAAATAATGATTTTATCTCGTCGAAAAATAATGTAAAAATTAAAAATTGTCGTTAAATTTCTGTATTTTAATGTCGTAATTAATTCGCCCACGTTCGAACGCACACCTGGTTATAGATTTTTTCCAATGAAGCTGTTCATCCTTCGTAATGAGCTACAAAGTAGAGAGAATGAACATGAAAAGCAAGAAAATAAAAATAAATGAAGAAAAGAAGAAAAAGAAGAAAAAAAATAGAAAAATCATTGGAAAACTGGTATCACCGGACGTAGGGTTGTACCTGTCGCGACAGAGGGAAGAGAGGTATATAGATGCAAGTCTTGTCGAGAGACCGAAGCGAGTGCATCGCGCGCGATGCAACACGCGAGCCCATCCGGTCTGCCGGTAAAGAGAGACCGAATGAGGGAGAGAGAGAGAGAGAGAGAAGTGCGCGAGAGTGCACTTAATAATAATAGCGTGTAAAAGTGTGGTGGAACGCGAGTGAGAGCTGCTGAAGATTCGCCGGGAGGCTCTTTCTCTCTTTATTTCTCTCACTCGTTATTCGTTATTTTTCTCTCTCTCTCTCTCTCTCTTTCGAAACATGCAAATGCCCGGGAATCGCTGGTGGCCACTCGTGGTTTCTCTCATTCCTCTCGCTCTATGTGCATATATATATATATATAGGCTCGAATCCTGAAGCGGGGGAGAGATGAAACGTGGACTTGCACGCGAGCTTCTCTTCTCTAATGTAGCTCTAGCTCGAAATTTCGCACGACTCCTCGACGAACGCTCGTGGGATTATTCGTCATAAGTATTATTTTTAAATTTATCTCACGGGATTCGAAATAAAAGAATAATGTTAAAAATAACCATCGATAAGTATAATTATCATTATTATTACTATTATTATAATTATTATTATTATGAAATTCTAATGAAAAAACAAGTTTTATCAATTAAATATTTTCTTCCCCTAAAAATGCATCGTCATTCCACATCTGCAAAATATATATTTTTTTCCTTGAAAAGAAAAAAAAAATCTATATATATATATATAATTTAGAAAAAAACATGGATAATTGCGTCGACATGCCGACAGGTGCGTTGACCGTCCCCGGCCGTACGCATTCGATCCAAGAATAGCAAACGTTGCAGCAAACGTCCTAGAAAATATGGGAATTCCGACCTTCCGCTTCAAACACGCGGTGCGTTTTGCGCGTGTGCACACGCTTATATATACATATATGTGTGTATATTCATGGCACAGAGAAACGAGGAATCTTACGGTTATGGAATTACCACCCTCGTCGCGTATGCCACGAGATGACTTGGTAGCCTCGCGTCGTTCGTCCTCCGCGACGACGCGATTACGAGAGCGAAGACGACGGTCATCGGTTTTACTGTTTTATCCTTTTCTCTCTCTCTCTCTCTCTCTCTCTCTCTCTCTATTTTCTTTTACCTTCTCGCATCGTTCGATGTGTATAATTTGCAGGCAAATAATGAGAAAGGTGAAGAAAGAAAAAAAAAAGAAAAAAAAAGAGAGAGAAAAAAAAACATCGCACTCCGGCAGTTCACCTCGAACGACTAGTGAGAAGAACTGCATTCTCCGATGACCGAGAGAGCAAGACCTCTTCTGGTGGATCGAACGTGTATTATCGTATATATACGAGGGAAGGTCACTGTCAGGCATCACCCGCGAGCGACACCTGTGCCTCGAGGATACTTTGGTCCACGTACGAGCTCGCGTAGTAAAACCTATACGTGGAAAATAAATTGCGAAGTGTCCATTTGTCCATATGGCAATAATATATATATATATATATAGTTCGCAGCACTTCGAACTCGTCCCGGGAAATGCCGGGAGCGAATTGCGCTATAGCCGCGTTCGTCGTCGTCGCGCATACGTATACGCACATAGGTATATTTACCATAGTCGGGGAGACTGGATATTACGTTGCAAGGTGGAAAGAGCGCGCGCGTTAAGGCCGCCGGGTGCAAAATAATCATCGCGTACATGGACCCCCGAGAGAAGACCGGCTAATGGCGCAAGAATTATCATCGCGCGCCGTGTAATACGTGTTCTATGTGTAATCCGGTACGAGACCCGTACACGCACGACGTAACGCGCACACGTGACCGCCCGTGCGTCTGCACATGCGCGAGCGCGTGAGCCTGCGCGGCTGTGTATGCGCGAGCATCCGCGCATGCGCGTATCGGCGCGAGTGTATGCGTGCGCGCGTCGGTCATCCTATTGTCCCTTTGTCCGTTTGTCCATTTGTCCATATCTATGCACGCGTGCGTGAACGCATACGAGCGGTAAGAACCGGGTGTTCGACGAAGGACTCTCTTATCTCCGGAAATAGTAAAGCATATAGATAATCTCACGAGTTTTCCATATGGATATATATATCTGTAACGTCCATGTACCGTTTTATGTTTATCTTTAAGATCTCCTGACGTTTCTGTGACGGCCTTTATTATGCGTATATACATGGAAGGAAAGGGGGCAGGGGAGGATTTCTCGAAGAGAATTTTTGTTGTCTAATCGCAGCGAGATCGGCACGAACCTGCTTCAATTTTCACTTACATCCTTATCTAATTTATTTATATTGTATACAAATATGCGTGTCTATGTATTTAAAAAAAAAGAAGATAAAAAACAATTACAATCTCCGACTATGCACTTCCGCAAGACTACCGCGTGTTTGCATCTACGATTATCCTTTGTTTTTTTATGTACGTTTTCTTTCTTTCGTTAAAACGATCGAGAGTCCTCGAATCGTTTGCATATCTTGGCCTCGGTCGAGGTACAAGCTTTTACGAATTCTCGAAACGAGGGTTCGTTTCGTGACGGACTTCCAGAGAAGTTCTTAGTAAACACTGAAAATTTCAACTTTTCATAAAAATACAGAAAACGAAACAAAATATACAGAAAACAAAATCTGGAAACTCATCAAGATCGAGAAAAGAGTTTATCGCGATTGACGTGACGAGAATCCTACGTACCTACGTGAGACAACAAAAAAATACCAAAAAACTTTCTACCCGCACAATAACAAACGGACTTTTGTCTTACTGTTTTTCTTTTTAATATTCTGTTGCATCGCGTGTGTGAAAACGATCGAGACGCAGGTAAAAAATGAGAAGAAGTATAAGGTTAAAAAGAAAATTGTGGCCCACCCACAGTTTAAAATTGAAGCTCTTCGTGCACACACACACACACACACACACACGCACATACACACTCTTGTTTATAAAATCAATAAACGTTCGTCCGTACTTGAATACCTCGTAAAATTGAAACGGGAGCTCTCGTTGCGCCCCCTCCCCCAACCCAGCCCCTCTCTGTCTCTCTCCTTCTCTCTCGGCTCTAATCTTTTCTCGGAACGATTAAAAGTTATTATCGAGTGCAATATTATCCTCTCTCACCCTCTTCTTATTCTTACTCTTCTTCTTCTTCTTCTTCTTCTTCCTCGTCTTCTTTGCTTTCTTCTACTTCTTCTTCTTCTTCTCTTCCTAGCCTCCCATCCTACGCGCCGATTATTCATTCTCGCTAATATAAATCGCGCGCGTACACTCGCGAGACTCGAGATGGTGCGAGAAATGTGCGCGGGTCTCCGATTGCCGGAGATTTGTTAAAACGCCACACCGAGCGAGAGGCAAAATGAAACATTGAAGAAAAGTAGAAAAAAGGCAACAAAAAAAATGAAAGTTACAAAAAGAAAACATCCCTCCATGACTATCTTTCTCGTGTTCGCCTACTAGGAGAGAGAGAGAGAGAGAGAGAAAGAAAGAGAGAGAGTGAAATCGCGTGGAATTTGCTGACGCTTGCGAAATGAATCACCGCGACGTGTCTGTCCTGTAAGAATACCTACCAAACATACATATGCATATATATATATATATTATATGTATAATCCTCTCGTATCGCAAAAGCCCGGGTGAGACCGAGAAGTATCTAACGTGTCAGGATGCACTTACATGCATATACGTAGTTATATACACACGGACGCGCGCATACCCACAGAACTATGTATTCATTTACAGCTGTACAATGCATGTGCGCATGCGCGCGCGCACATTATCGTAAGACTTTTATAAGACGTATGCAGGTACGTGTATGCGCGCGCACCCGGTGAACAGCGTGCTTCGTGCGCCGAAGCGAAGTCCCAGCGAGCCGGGCACACCGCGCAGCGAGCAGTGTGCGCGCGCGCATGCGCGTAGCGGGTGTTGCGCGAGTACACTGCGCAACCGCGATCCTCCTCTGCCATCATTCATACGGTGCATTAACACCGTACGGCGAGAGCGGAGAGGTGTGGAGACAGAGAGAGAGAGGGGCAAGGGGGGAGAGGGCGTTAAAGGAACCTGCGAGTGTACAGCGCTCGCACGTCGAGTACGCTATTCCCTTACACCTGCTTTATTAACTCTCTGCTCCTCGCAAGTGCAAACTTTTTCCTCGCATGCGCAGCGTACCCTGAATGTATAAATAAAAATATTAAAACGAAGATATCGCGAGAACGAATTAACGTTGCACAATTGTTTTTTTTTCGTACGTTCGTTTTGTTATCGTAACCCAGATTTCAGAATTTTTATTTTTTCGTTGGACAACGTGGTGGCACGTTAAAATTTTTTTTCGAGAGAGTCGAATTTCTCAACTTTTGCGAGAGGCGCGAGAGGAAATAACGCAAATTGAACAACCCGGAGTGTCCGGGGTATTTTTGACGAGGTGTCATGAGAATTGTGAAAAAAATAAATAAATGAAAAATATATTACGACTCGAGGCATTACGCGATCTTGCGCAAAAATCATCTCGAAAACGTTCGAGATCGAGAGGACGATCCGTCCTCTCGATCTTTCATTTATTTGTTTATTTTTTCAAGGGGATACGCGCGTATATCTACGTACGTCGTTCACGACGTAAAATTCTTCGCCATGGTACCAGATAAATTATAATATTACCAACGAAATCATACGTCAATGGTGTAAGTACTACTCGGTCCATAATACAGCTTGGGTGTTAAGTGTAGGATGCGCACCCGAGGGGCCCTCGCGTTCGACGATTCCTCGATCCTTTCTCGCGCCACCTCGGATAACCATCTCGAAAGAACGTATTTACGTCGGCCTCACACTTCTCGTAACAACCTGCTCGTAGGTACTCTCTGACGTTTTTTAAAAAATTAAAAAGAATTTTAAAAAAAGCGAAAAAATCGAAGAAAAAAAATATTCTTAGTTATCTCTCGTTCATTCTCTAACGAGGCTCTATTTCTCCTCGCTTCTCTCTACCGATCGCATCTATAACCATCGAGAAGGGCGACTACATAAATACGAGAGATACGGACACCGTCGTATATACGTCGTGTACTTCATGAACAAATTAGTGTCCCGGAGGTTATCGAACCGATGCGAAGAGGAGAACTCTCATCCTCGTCGCTATCGTCGTCATGTGTGGCTCGAGGGCGTTTTCTGTAATGTATACGCATCGCCCCCTACCCCTCCCCCTGCCCGAGCAACCTTTTTCTTTATCTCACGAAAAATATATCACGTACGTACGTGTTTACGTTTGTGGTACGTAACGAGCCGCGTGTGGATATAATTTGTCGCTCACGTGGTCCGTGATCTTCCACGCGACGTGTCGAAGTATCGTCCGGATGGACCACGAGATACACTTTCCCCGGCCGCTATTACGGTAATGCCGGGAAATATGGACCACTACGGTCGGACGAGGGAAAAGAGAGTTTTTTCTTACAATATTTTTTTCCGATAATTTTTTGAAAGGTATTTAGAAAATAAAGAGTTAGTGCGAGAAGACGCAAGTCCGACGAATTAGCGGAAGAAAAAAAGTTTTCAGGGAGAGAAAAATTTATTTAGATATTTGTAGAAGAAAGATATTCTCGGTGGTCCATATTGCCCCACTTTAGCTCATGCATGCTCCGATTCGACGGTTTCATCTCTCTGTCGTCGTTGGCCGAGCCGAGATACGGTCTCGCGTTCATCGGACTTGACATGATTCGGTATAATCGTTCGGCTAAGAAAAATGATGGAACGGACAGCGACGAGAGAAAGAAAAAAATTAAACTAAATCTCGTTGTGAAAGGTAGATGGATAGTCGGGCGCGAGTACACGTATCGAATCGATGATAACCAATATATGAATAATGAAGACGTAAATAAGAAATGAGATATTGCGAGATAATAATAACGACTGATTGAAAATTTAAAAAAAAACGTAGATCGATCCTCGCCAAAGTTAAATACACGAGTACGTAATAAAGATTTTAATTTTTTCCTCGAACGAAATCATATAAAAATTCTACTTTCAATATTTTAATCAATTAGCCTCTAATTTTTAATATCGATTCTCACTTATAAAATTTATTTTTAGATCGACCATTTTTAAATTCGTTTTAAAATCGCTTGGCCAAAAAATAACTGCGTTTCTAATACACATTCATACGTGTTAAACGATAGGGGAAAAAACGCAGTGATTTATTGGCCAAGTGAACACAATTCTCCATTTCATAAATATACAAATCGCGCAAGGAAACGGCGAACGTTAAGATCTCCCTGTTCACACTCAACAGGAATATGTAATGCATAATACTCTCTCGACTTCCGGCGCGAGTAGCATCGTAATAAAAATGAATTCACCCGCGACTCTGGGAAAACACACAACCCAAGTGTTTTACTGTTTCATTATGTGCTCCTCGTTTGCCCAGCTACGCTTTTCCAACGAAACAGATCGAATTAAAGACAGGAAATCAAACACGGAAATGCGAGACGTCGAGTTATTCTGTTACAGCTCGACGTAACTCGTGTTCATTTTTTTGTATTACTAACGCACTAATACACACACACACACAGACAGAAAGACACACGTATAATAACTCGTAAGAACATCTCGACGTAACGATATAGATAACGTCAACTCTTCAAGACACGTCAAATTTTAAAGACGCTTCGAACCTCACGTGTATCAAAATCATCGGCAATCAATTTTTTACAATTACATTTCCGATAAAGGATCGAAGACTGACACGCCAGTTTCCATCGTGCTCGCTGCTACAACATGCTCTCGCCTTTCCTCCCCTCTCTATCTTCCCTGCTGAGTCAAATCTTTCGCGCGATTAAAAAAAAATATATCTATATACATTAAAAAAATCAAAATACAATCACGTATACCTCGCGATGAGACGAAGGTATTCGTGTCCTCTTTGTCGAGATAGCGATCTCTCGGACTATCGGCGTGACTCTTCGCGCAACCAAAGAGAAAGAGAGAAATAACGTTGCGCAGGTGACTATGCGTCTCCGAAAGCCCTCTTACCGTACGTACCCACGTTTCTCCACACTTTTACTATATATATGTATATAAAGGCTTATACTATTAGTAACAGGTACTTATTTTTACACACACATATATATGTGCAAGTGTGTTTAAAAATAAGTACCTGTATGTCGTATATATAAAAAAAAACAAGTACCTATTTCCAATACTATCATCGTACCTACGTATACGTGTAACTTAAAAGTCCAGCGTTGCGAGGATCGCCGTGACCTCAATTGATCGTTATTCAATTTAAAATTAGAAGGATCCTATTTAACAAAACACATAGTCGATGATTATGAGAATATACGCATATATATATATATATATATTTATATAAGTGGGGGAGAGAAAGATTTTATCTCCACGCGTGCTGAAAGCAACGTGGCGTTCCTACGTGTACAGGTACAAGCCCATGTACGAGTATGAAGAAAGAATCAGTGAGATTCAGCGAGAGAGCGCAGGGAGCGCGACTAATCGAGAGAGAGGCCCGTGATTTCGTTATCGGTGTTATAAGAGATCTTCTCGCGACTCCGACTGGCCAAGATGATTGTAATTTGATTAAAAAAAAATATAAGAATGAATTTAAAAAAAAATACTGTTACGCGTGCCAGTGTCTCGTCCGACACGTCATCGAGAGACCTTTAGGATCTTCGATGCCAAGTGGGTCGGTGATTATACGTATTGGACGTGTGCTCCTTCTTATCAAAGATCGGACAAGTACGTTATTCGACTCCTCGAGACGTCTATAAAACTTTCGCGTTTCGTTGTACGGCATTGTATCTCGATTTTCCATTAATGGAAAATAGCACGTTCGTAAATTATATCAAGTGTAATAGTAACACGTAAGACAGTGAGACGTGGAATTTATGGTACGTTTCCATTATTACTCGATCGCCCGGTACGATCCAAAGGTCAGATCGATTTCGATAGATTCTTTTTTATTTTTTGTTATTCGCCATGTGGTACGGCGCTCGTATCGAAATCCTCGCTCGATACGAAAAATTCATCTCTCTCTCTCGAGAATCGAACTTAATGCTATTTGGCTCGTGTGTCCATGGATACACGCCTATGTCCATTCGCTCGATACGATAAAATACGAGAGCGCAGTTTTATCGGGAGGTTAGATCCGTAGCTTCGAGATCTCGAACAATCCTGAGAAAAACGTGTTCGACTCGATTTGCACCCGCGGGACCAGCCGAGCGATAAATCCATCGGGATTTTCCTGTTTTTTTTTCAAATGTCACCGGATGACGTTCGCACCATCGAGTCGTATTTTTCGAGATACCGAGAGGAGAAATATAGCACTGGGAGGTGAAATAAACGATATTTTTCTATAATTACAGGGAATATGGACCACTTCAATATTACTGTATTTCTTTGAAAAAAAAAGGCGAGAATTTTAGGGTGGTCCATATTGCCCCACTTTTACCGTGATCCGTACGTATAGGTGTAACATTACAAATCCTGAGTCTACGGTTCAGAATAATTTCACGATGACTCGGCGGATCAAAGGGCAAAGCACTCGACTGAATTAAGGGTCGATAGCTGCCTCGCGGAAATAGGGACTACCTTTCTCACGTAATAGCCAAACCAAAGTACATTTACAACAGAACAAAAGAAGTATTTTCTCTCTCCCTTTAATTTACCATCGCTCGTTCCCTTCTGGACCTCTCGTGACTGAAATTCTAGCTTCGACCGCGATCTCAAACGTACTCCTTCCATTTAACCTCCATTTATTTTCTCCATGCTACGCGAATCGACTCAGCGTCTCAACCACGTGCCACTCTGATCGACGTGCACCCCAATTTCCAACTCTAAATCCTGTCTTTATTCGCTTTAAATTCACACCGGATTACCTACTCTCCTCGCAATATCTCAATCCTCGAGATGAAAAAAAAATGCTGACAAGAACTTGAAAACAAAAAAATTCCTCTCACAAAAATCGACTAGTCCGAAAGTTATTTATTTTCAGACTGTGAATATAAACTACTCGTTATCGTAAATTGCCTTGCGAGATATTCGAGGAGGGTATGAGATCTTTTAGTAATATGCCTCTGTGCCAAGGAGAACGGTCGAGGGCAATTACTAATTGTAAGAACATACACACGACGAAAGAACGAAGAATGTTATCGGAGGTGAGAAGAGGGATAATAGTGTACTACCGGTGGCATGTTTGCTCCGAGTCTTAGCTTAAATCAAACGTCGATATATAACGTCAGAAATTCTAACCCGAGTGAGCCACTTACAAGTTGGTTAACACATCTGTATAAATATTCTCGAGCTCGTAGATTCTGCTCACCGAGCTATTATCGCCGGGTGAAAACCATGAGAAAATCCTTCGATGTTTTTTTTTCTTTTTCTTGAGAAATTCCGTGACGAGAAGTCTAACGCCATAAAAAGTTCGTGTTAAGGAGTACCATACATACGTAGATGCATGTTTAAATACGTTGTATAGAGAAGACAGACGGATGTGTATAACACGGTGCGGAAAGGCCCCGGGACAATCTCTCGTGAATAACTTAAACGCGGAAACGTTACGTGACAATAAATAACGCGAGAGAAAATACTCTCGCGGGTGCGTTTTACCTCGCCGTAGGGAACGTACACTCTGGTTTTCGAACGCTCTTGGCAATTTCGCGTAACCTCGTGGTTTTATCGAATGGATTTTATCGTCATAGGGAAAATGAAGTATCGCGAGAGAGGGATGAAATTAAATCTGGACGGACGATATGGGTGAAGAGGTAACAGAGGGATAATATGAAATATTGAATATTGATTGAAGGCTTTTTTTTCTCGAGAGATTGACGAGAGGGTCGAGAGATATGCAGCTGACTCTCTGTCTCTCTCTCGCTCTTGCGCGTTCTATCATGGAGATAGTGAAGGCATGACTTTATGTACCGGATTTCAATTATCTTCTCGCTTCTCGTACAGACTGCAGGTATTAGGTATGGCTACTATATAGTAAATATGTATATATATATATATATATATATATATATATATATATATATATATATAAATATGTATATAAATATACGTGCAACGAGAGATGGAGGCCCTGATGCATTCTCTGTTGCATTATATGCCCAAGTACTCTTCGGTGCTTGACGAGAGTACAACGGTGTTCCCTCACTCTCTCGCTCTCTCGCTTTCTGGCACGGAGCAGACAGTGAAATCGAGATAGTTCATCGCTCATCCAGTGAACATCTATTAACGACCTTCGACCCCGACGATTTATCTCTCTCTCACTCTCTCTCTCTCGCACGGTATCTCCTCGTTCAAACGTTGAGCTTCTGCCTCCATGCCGTAACTCGATACCCTCGGAAACCGAAGGATTGGCTAAAGTGGGGTAATATGGACCACCACGATTTTTCTCCGATATGAATATCGACGGCTTAACAATCTACTAGGAACTCCTGACTTCGTAAAAATTCTCTCGATATTTTATAGAAAGTATCGATTTTATACAAAAATTGATTAGAAAATTTCCGAAAATTCTCGTTTATAATAGAAATTTCCTAGAAATTCTCCTTTTCTCCAGGACGAAAAATCTTCTAGGGAATTTGCTTCGAATCAATTCTCAAACATTATTTTCGTCTAATTCGCAGGAAAAATTGGCAATTTGTTTGATAAGCCGGTTCATATTGCCCCACGTTACCACGGGCAATCGAAGCTTCGCGCAACGAACGAGCCACAAGACAGGTAAACCCCCCCTAGTTGACCGCAAAACGATCGAAAATAAATTTTCATGAATTTCACCTCAACGAGTCACGACAAATATGGGCTCCTTGTAGCTGCATCGTCCCGTCTCGTGCTGCCTCTCATGAAAAAATTATCCTTCTTCATACACGCTCGTCTAATTTCATCCAAGATTGGACCCATCGAGCGTCTCATCCGATCGATCCCTCATCCCCAACGATCGTTCGATCGTGACTACGTCCTCTTGATGAGCGTCGATTACGAAACTTTCCGACAGACAACGATCTATGAATTTTCGATGATGGACTTGGCAATCGGCTCATTCCCCTACTCTTTTCTCTCTTTTCGTCTTCTTTCGTATTCGATTGAATAATCCTAAATTCGTTATTCGCACGGTGATGCGAATTTTCATGAGCTAATCCGTTACACGACGGCCGAGTGCCTAACGTCGGCCATTATAGAAAGTGTATACGTGCCAGATGAGTCCTCTTTTACGCGCGAGGAAAAAGAAAGGAAAGAGAAAGAGACGAAGATAGAAATACCTAGCGTGAGAAGATGCTCGGGGGTACACGCACTCACCGCAAAAAATATTTTATCTTTTGCTTTATATACACACATACATATATATATATATATATATATAGATTAGTGTGTACCCGGAGATCGCTAACGGACGGTATATATAACCACCACGCCCATACAATTGCGAGTACGATTGATGGCTCGATACTTGTCTGCACATATACGTATAGCTTCGAGGCAACGTACGCTTCATGCGTATAAACAGACATATATATTTCTATATATACATTTAGGCACGGTCTGTAACATGTTCAGTATTATATTATTATACATAAATATATATGTAATAATGATAAAAATAATAATAAAATACTGGACAGGTTACAAACCAAACCTTAATCAATGTATATATATATATATATATTTAGGATTGTTCTGTAACGCGTCCAGTAGGTATTTGTGCGGCAGGATAACCAGCAATTGCGAAATGTCTCTCATCATCATCAACGTCCCACTCCACGTTTCCGTCGACACTGCCAATCGAGCGCTATATACGTAGATATATATTAGGCCGGGTACGAGCTACGGTGGGGACGAGACCACGATTCACCGAAATGCCATTGGATCGAGTTTTCTTATTTTTTTTTTCTTTAAATGTTTCTTCCCGCAGTCGTATATTCGACGTCATCGAGGGACCAAAAGAGGTCGACTGGGTGTACGGTGGAGCGGCTCGTTAAGATTCATTATACCTCAGCGATCGACGAGAAGTACCATTTTATTCAGGAGCTTTTCTGGTTAGTCAAGCTCTTCGTAAACTCGCCTCGATTCAACGGATCCAATGGATTCTTTAACGATGCCCTTACGCGAAGAATACATTGGTGGAAGAAAGAGAGAGAGAGAGGAGAGAACACGTGATCGAGTACCAAAAATGGCATCGAGAGATCTCAGGAGCGTTTGCCTTCGATCCGGATCTGTTCGAGAAATTATTGGACCCACGTCCGGTTGTCTCGGTGATTATTTATTTTTTTGATTCATCAATTTTTCTTCATTTTTTGCAAAAGTCGTTGACTAAGGTATGATTTTAAAAAAAATAATATTTTCCTGGTAAATGTACGAGATTGAAGAGAAAAGAAATTAAAGATAATTATTTTAATTCAATCCAGTTGGATAGACCAGTTTTTGCTTTTTTTTTTTAAATATCTTATCCAAAGTGTTCGATAAATATGAAACTCCGTTTGAAATACTTTAATAAAGTCGAAATACTCGTATCTTCTCACGATTCTTTCGATTATACGCGTTACGTATTTATATATATACAGCATAAAAAGAATTTATCGTCTATTCGTGCATTATTTCTTGCTCGCTTTTCCAAACTCGCGTGCGTCTCGGGTTCCGGTGGTGAGTAACAAAAAAAAAAGAAAATAAATAAACGAAGAAGAAAATGAGCTAAAGTGCACGAGAGCTACGATTGCTGGCGTGAGCCAAGGCAGTAACTTAGTCGAATACCCATAACCCTTCTACACCAGAGAGAGAGGGAGAACCCCGGCTGCGTGCGAGAGGGAAGATTTTTAAACCGAAGGGATTCTTATATAGATCTATAGATAATTCTCATCTCTCTCTCTCTCTCTCTCTCTCTCCCTCTCTCTTTCTCTCGTTCGCTCTTTCTCTCTATCGCCGACTCGTTCTTCTCTCTGTCTATTCCCTCGATACGACGTTAATTACCCGACCGCGCCGAGGCAATTACCTATTGGAACGAGCAGCGAACGCGCGCACGCCCTAAATTCCTATAAACCGCTCGCGCGTCCGAGTTATACATTTTGCAAAAGTTTCCTCTAGCCAACGCATACAACATCGTAGGTACCTACATACGTAAATATATATGTATATGTACCCGGTGGAAAACATGGTCGATCACGTGAGCACACGTGTTTACCACATTTTACGCCTACCGACGCAGTCGATACGTGTTTATTATTATTATTGTGTATAATTATTACAATAATAATAATAATAATAATAATAATAATAATAATAATAGTAATAATGATAGTAACAATATAACAAATGAAGGGAGAACATAATAATAACAATAACAATAATAAATGACGATGATAGTAAAAAGCTGTCGCGATCGTACTTACGACTCAACGAAACGGTTCATTTCGAACGATTTTTAAATCGACAAAAATCCCCATTGAATCGTCATTATGACGATAAGATTGTGATTAGGAGACTAATGATACACGAACGTGGTCGAGATAATCGAAAAATATGTCGTAACGTGACGAATTATGTTTTCTAAACGATCGAGATCTCTCGAGAGGTGGTTTATTGAATTTCACGGAAATCGAGAAGAATCTTGATTACGTCGGTCGAAAACGCTTTGATACGGAACGCGATGTAACTTTGATTGGTTTGTTTTGAGACGTGTGGTGATAGATAGCGAGCGTCACGTTTCGAACCAAATCGTACGTAATAATCTCGGTTCAAGGATCGGTCCTGTTTCGTATTCGTATATCATAGGAGAGAAATGCCGAACTACATATTTCGCCGTGACGCTAGTTGTGCACGGGCGTTCGTCCATTATATAAAACAGGTTTTGAAACACGCGCGAATTCTAATAATCCAGAACCAGGTGTGCGCGCACGCGAGGAGACAACCGACTGGAAAAACTGCGACTACATAACGTTAGTCCGTTTTAATATGTCGGTATTTAGGTTGGTGAGAAAAATTGGTTGACTTTATCACGACGCGATCGCGAAGTAACTCTTTGTACAAGACATAGATCCATTTAAAAGAAAAATTATGATTTAATGTGGGGCAATATGGACCACCGAATTTTTTTTTCTCCTCTACGAATTAGACATTCGTCAACGAAATTTTCGCAATGTTTACTTCATTTTCTCAAAACTTCGATTTCTTAAAAAAAACATTTTTTCGAAAAAATCTTGGAATTTCAAAAAATTCCTTAATTTCCGAATAACGCCCTTCGGTTTTTTCCCCTCGAAGAAAGACAAGTATACTTGTCGAATCTCCTGACCCTCTCGCGTTGCAAAATCGTCTACCTGCCTTATCTCGCTCCCCCTCGAAACTAACTAAACGTGCAGCACGACCGTAATTCTTCCGGCAGCCCATTTGTCAAGACAAAAACGTCCAAACACCTAAATCACCTGGTCCATATTGCCCCACATTTCGTCAAATAAATAACCCAACACCCCTCGTATCAAAATTTCACTTGCAATAGAGACCGATACGTGCGCCAAGGGAGCCCACCGAGATAAGGATAAAGCGCGAGAGATACCTTACGGAGAAGCAAAAAGTTAAACGAAAGGATTCAGGCGAAATAGAGAGATATCCTTTAGAAAATATAATGTATATATATATACATATAAATATACCTGTAGCGTGCTATATTTGATCCTTTACCCAGCGGTGAATAAAGATGCATGAATAAAGATAAAGACTCGACTTATATCCATACCTATACATATATATACCTATATACCTATAAACACACACACACACACACACACATACACACACATATATATATACATATGTATATAAGGAAAACTATATATAGGTGGATGTTTGAGAAATACGTATAGGGGGCGAGAAGGCCTGCCACAGAGTCAGAGTACCAGACATGACTATCGGTAATCCGCGCGTATAGCCTCGATCACAGCAGAACGCGCACACTCGAGAGGAGAGCAATCACGCGAGAGTTCTCTTTCTCTCTTTCTCTCTCGGTTAACTTTCGCACTTTGCGCCTGTTTCCCGTCATTTGCGGTCGAGTCTCGCGCACGAGCGAAAACGTTCGCACTCCTGCGAGTTCACCGAGGGGAAGACGACGTTGATGTATATATATATATATTTATATATTTATATATAAATATATATATATGTTTGTGTGTGTGTGAGTATATATGGAAGAGAGAAACCTGGTGCGTGAATGCTATAAGCTTATAACTTCGCGAATCTCTTTCGCTCGTTTTGCTCACTCGCTGGGCACACAGGTGCGCCGAAGAAATAACGTTTATCACTTCTCTCGGTCTCTTCTCTCATCACCGTTTGTGGTCTAGTGCGTCTTCCCTCCCATCCTCTTGCCTTCCATATTTTCTTCGTGTGTGCGCATGTGTGTGTGTGTGTGTTTATTCGTATTTTTCTTCTTTCATTTTTTATTTCCTACTTCATCTCACTTTCTGACGAAAGACGCCGAAGCCCTCTCTCCAGACTCTTGTGCCTACATCGTTTTTCTTGAGAATGAGAGAGAGAGAGAGAGAGAGAGAGAGGGATGATACGCGTCTTGGTAAGACTAAGAACTCTTCACGATGAGCGATCCACGCCGCAGATAATATAACGCGTCGCGATTTTCTCCCTAAACGAACGCCGTGATGCTTTTAAATGTTGTGCAAAAACGCTTCCGCGATTCCCTTCGCGTGTTTCTCTCGGCACTTTTACACGAGACGACTCGTGTATGTGTGTGTGTGTAAGTTAGGGGAAAAACAAAATGGCGGTTTGGAGAACATTCCGGCGTGAGTTGGATGAAATTGCGCAATTGATAGAAATTGATCAAGATTTACGACTATTAAACGATGATAATAAAGTTTGTTATTATTATTTTTATAATTATCGTCGTTATCGTCCTATTTTTAATCGTTACTTCCGATTCGTTAAATTAAACGTTTATCTCTTACATTGTATTAGGATTTAATTATAATTAAGATCCCGAGATGGTATCGAAATAAACGAATGATTGATCAACGATCGATCGTGTAACTCGTCTAAATTGCTAATTGATAAATAATTCATGATTCTAATTGAGATAATTTTTTGCTCGAGTGTTGTTATTGGTTCTTTTTTGTCTCGTTTCTCGTTACGAGAACAAAATTAGTTCCGCACGCGGGCGCGTCGTAGTACGAAATAAAAACGCTGACGAATGGCTAAGAAAACGTGACGAACGATTTAAACCGAGGGAGGCACGCATCATCGATGACGCGATCTCGAACTATTGTTGTTTTTCTTTTCGGGTTTTTCCTTACCCCCCCGACAGTTACGTTCTCGAGACTCGGACTTTGCGTCGATCGATACGTTCGATACGTTTACGTGTACGTAAAAAAATATAACGTGGATGAGATCGCGAATTTTACACGTCTCGTCTAGCGTATGGTCGAAATCTTCGTCGCGGTCCATGTGTTTTCAAAATATCTCTCGGTCAGTGAGAGAAAGAGAGAGAGAGAGAGAGGGAGAGAGGAGAGAAAGAGAAAGAGAGAGACGAGATCGCGCCGGGTGATAAATGATCGAAGGCGGACCGAGGAATATCGCACGTAGAACAGTTCTTTGGTCCAAAGTCTCTCTCTCTCTCTCTCGCGTGAGATACGTGTCCGAGATGAGGCGAAGGCACACGCGAGAAACGAGCAACGCGTAATTCTCTTCGACGCGACCTCGAACGAGGTCAGGCCCTTCTTCGTCGATTCTTCGATTCGATAATGTACATATGTGTAGAATTCTTTTGTTTTTTTATTGGTTTCGTCTCGCAGATAATATAAATAAAAATATTTTATTTTCGATAAAAATAATATTTATTATTATTATTATTATTATTGTGATTATTATTATTATTATTATTGAGCGACGAAGCAAAACAGGCGTGAGCAGTGGAATTCACGGTCGAGGGTTCGACCGTCGCGGGAACTCGTGGTAAAATACGAAAAAAAAATGTTACTCGCGCCAAGTCATAGACGAGAAAGATTGACCGAATACTTTTTTTTACAGACTCGCTAGAGCGAGAGGCCACCGCGATTTAAAATTATTCAGATTCTTCGTTGGTCCAGTCTCGTTCACGAGCGTTAGAGTCGCCACCTGGGCGATAACGACCGAACGAAAATGTAGCACGCGTGAATTATAAATTGTAATCAGGGACGGGCGCGACTAATCGTCGATAATTATGATTTTTCGTCACGCGTTACAGTGGACCATTTATCCGACGAGTGATTTTTTCAACGATAACGCAAACAACTAGATAGGTACGCCCGATTTCTGTCACTTTCGTCGCATTAAAATTATTTATTTTATTTTATTTCTATTTATTTTTTATTTTTATTTTTATTTATTTTTTTATATTTATTTTTATTTTTTATAAAAATCTTTCGTCAGAATTATTTTCTTCGCGAAGACTCCCTCGAGACTTTAAATCCCTACGTCGGCAATCTTTCGAAGCTGACGCGAGTGCAATTAATGGACGAACGCTGCGACGAGAGTGGCCAAAGAGAAAGAGAGAGAGAGAGAGAAAACGAGAGACTCGATCTCTCGAGTGGGTGTACGGCCGATAAGTGAAAAAGGAAGACTCCGAGAGTAACGAGAGAGTCTTCTTGAGAGAGACTTGGAAAGTCCCGAAGGAAGGATTAAAAGTGCGAAATTGATAAGACGCGAAACATCTTGCTCTTTCTCTTCAACCCTCCCCCCCCCATCTGCACCCACCACGCACCACTGCCACCTAACATTCTCGCCGTCTGTAAACTCTCGCTTGACACATAAATTATGCATGCACTCGATAACTGCACGTACACTCTGATTACGCACTCGAACGCCCCCGTGACGCACTTTCCCTGCCAGTTACTACGTTTGTACTCGCTTGATTTTATATATCTATAGATATATGTATATAGAGTATATAAGATATTCAGTATGGGTATATGTATATAAACGCATGCAGAATATTGTATATATATGTATATAATAGGTATAGACATTACAGTCGTGAAGGCACGCGACTGAATTATCTAGATGACTCTCTAATCTCTAATACACGTGAACATGCGAACGAGAAAGAAAGTAAAAGTCGCCGGGAGAGAAATGATTTAATATCGTTTGGAAAAGCGTTTCGTAGTGGAAGAAAAATTAATTTTTTTAAATACGTTTGAGTCGAATGAATTTTCGTTTTTTTCTTCTCTTTTTGGGTTCTAATACGTTTATTTATGAATTTGTGAATTATTAATTTTTTGAAATAGAAACTGGAATTTTGTTTTCTATGAGGAAATGATATGAAATTTGTACATTGATTTATTGAAATAATATACAGTTTTGTTGAAGCGACCTCATTTTTTTTCAATGGAATTAATTAATAAAGGCGAGGAGGAGAGAGAGAGAGAGAGAGAGAGAGAGAGAAATTGAAACATGGTCTGAATGGTATTTTGTGCAACAATGCACCCACTCCGTCAGAGCTATGGTAATTAGAGGAGAACAGTGACCGGCTCGGTATGATAATGGTTCTTTCCTCTCCCCCCCCCTCTCCTCTCTCTTTCCCTCTCTCCCTCCCTCTGTCTTTCTTTCATGATTTCGAAAGTCCATTATTTGCAATCGATATATCTCGTCGTGAAGCACAATCATATGCCACGGTCTCGCCGACTACGACACGAATATATCCATGCAGTCAAAGAATTTATATCGATGCAATCAAAATATTCGGCCGATTCGTGGAACAAACGACAATCGTCGAATAATTTAAGAACGAGAAACGCAGTTTCGAAAGTCGATGGTGTCGTTTTAATTACATATATATTTTTTTCTAGATGGATTAATTGTTCTCGCGAGACGATTCAATAAACCGAAGAGAATCTCGATCTCGGCTCGATGGGACGAGAACGAACGACACCGGGAGCAATTTATTTCCGACGTGTCCGGATGAACGACCGCTTTTTTTTCTTCTTCTTTTTTTTGGTGTGTGTGTGTGTGTGTTTTTTTTTCTCGATCAATGTACATCGCTCGTGTCGTTAACTCGAACGTGAGCGAGTCATTCTTCGACGCGCGTACGACCGATTAGGACAAATTCTTGAAAACTGGATCAAACGCTAATGGTAAACATCTGGCGAGGGATAAATAGAAATGGTAATTAATCTAAGAAAAGCGTACCGAGACGGTTTATGTATCGTGGGGAGTCGGAGCGCTAACGACGCTTCATTAGCGTGGCGGTGAATCCTCGCGAGCGCAAAGGGACCCGTAGGAGTCGGAGGAATAATGAGCGAGAGAGGGTGGAAGAAAGAGCGATCAAAAGATCTTCGGATAAAAGTCCCGATGTACGAGTTGACCGCGACTCGTTAATTATTTCTGCTGCGCTAATTATGCATTTATCTCTCGTTCGATGCTGCTCTCGATACCGAGAAATAATTTATCGCATTGTTCGACTCTTCTTGAGTTATTCGATACGATGATAAGGCTAAAAAAACAAAATTTAATTTTGAAATTTTTAGGGACCATTTTTTGCTAATTTTAACAATAATTTTACGAAGTTGTTACGTTTTTGAGAAATTAATTACTACATTGATGTTTTTTTTAAAATTATAAAGAAATCAAATTTTATAGTAGTAGTAGTAATCTTTATTTTCCTATGTTTGCCCTTGCGGGTTTTTTACATTGCTCCTTACATCTAATCCTACTTTCTAATAGTTTCCTTTCAGACTCCTTTCTTCCTTCTACTCTCTTTCCTTAGTTTCTATATCTACATCTCTTTTTACTCTCTTTTCTCCTTTTTGTATTTTTACCTATTTACAGCCTCCTTCTCCATCTCCTTTCTTCTCGCTATGTTTTCAAATTGTCTAATAACCTCACATATTTCCTCTACTATTTTTTTCCCTCCAATGCCTTCCTCCATCCCCCTTCCGGTTCCTCCTTCTGCCGTCCTTTCCATTCCTCGTAATTTTTGAGGGCCTGCTCCTCCATCAGCCTAAATCAAATTTTATATGAATTTTTCGAAAAACTAAAAATGTTGATTTATAATTTTTTTCTTTCGTTATTTCCAAATTTTTAATCATAGATAATTTCTAGATAACGAGAAACAATTAATCGCATCGTTCGACTTTTCTTACATTTCTCGATACGATAAAATCGCCAAAAAAACAAAAATTACTTCGTGAATTTTTGTCGAAACTGTTTTATCCCAAATGTTAACATTAATTTCACGAAACTATTACCTTTTTGACCGATCAATTATTACATTAATTTAAAAAAAATCAAGCAAAGATTAAAATTTACTCAGATTTCCCAAAAAAAAAAAACTAAAAACCTCGATTTCTAATGATTTCCCTTCCTTATCTCTAAATTTCTAATTTCGTCCATCGCACCAAAAACCCCTATCACCACAGTGCATCGCCGTGTATCACTTATTCCTAAAAACGAGAGTAGCAGGTTTCTCGTATAATAATCGTCCAATATTAAATATCGCGTTGCAGCGCGCGCGATGACTATTTTAGAACGTAAAACCACTTTTTTCCCAGGTGTCATACCTATGGCGCTAACCGAAGCTTCGTAGCGTCGGTCGCGAGCGTTAGCCCGCGAAATGTCCACGAGTCGATAAGTATCGACGTAGTTATAACCACGAGAGCAACGGAGAAAGGTGAAGTCGTTTCGATAATCGGGCGGGGCGCGGACACCACCCAAGATCGTGCGAAGTTTCGCGATATCGCGACTTTGGCTCGCACTCGCACTTTCGTTCGTTTGGTTCGTTTCCTCTCCCTTCTTCTTTTTTTTCTTCTATCGACTAGCTACCACTCTCCTCTAGCCGCTTTGCCCACGAGGCGAGTTTTACAAAGTTCAATAGCAAAAGGCGCGGCACCGGAGCGCATTCAGAGACACTGCAAGGTTCGCAACTCCGATAGAATACTATGTATACAGTTATTATGATTATTATTATTATTATTATTATTACTATTATTGTTGTTATTATTATTATTATTATTATTATTATTATTGCAATATAATTCTTTCGTAGACTCTCCTCGCTATGACTCGCTCCACTTGTCCCGTTCCACGACACAAAACGCACCGGCTTTTATTACCAATGACGCAGTGAAATCAAGGTTTACGACTGGCGATCGAGCTACCGGTTCGCGCGAACACGTTTTTTGTTTTGTTTTCGTGTTTGTTCTTCTCACGGGCAAAAAAAAAGTGTAAAACGTGTAGAAATTTTATCGGTTGAAATAATTGAGTATAATTCTCGTTATTGATTTAACAAATGATTGGGTTTAAACGACTCGATGCTAAATCGAGTTTAAAGACGAATTAAGGATTAATTCTTTGAGCTAATGATCGATCGATCTCGATTAAAATCGAATAATAATGATAGAAAATTATTGGGAGAATAATACGATTTTTATTAGTTTATGAATTGATAGAAATCTTTGAGATCGATCGAGTAATTTGATTAATCGTTAATTATAGGCGATTTGTTTTTATCGAAACTTTGAACTTTGGCTAATTGTTTTTTGTCCAATTACACATAATAATTGTTCACGTCGACAAAACTAATAAGGAATAAAATCCGAGGTTCGTGATATCGACGTTTTATTAGCGATCTACGATGTTTACGGCATAACGGGCGACCGATCGAGCGCAACGAGCAACGTTTTTTTTTCGACCTCATAGCCCGGACGAATAATTTACCTCGTCCACGCGCGGTAACCGATTAGCCGGTAGCTTTACGTTACGAGACGATTATCTTAGCCGACATTCGTGAGAAAATCCTTGGATGAGCATCGATTAATCGACGCGATATTATTATTCCTCCCTGGCAGACTCGGAATTCCGAGCGATACCGAGATCGGTAGCGCAGCGGCGCAACGCGATCGAGGTTGAGTCAGAAGGTTAATAGAACGTCCATTTTCCACCGAACTACCCACCGCCACGAGATATCTAGAAATTCTTTCGAGAAATCGCGAGAACTTTGTACATGCAAATAATTCACGTAATTAATCAAATTACATCGATACGTTTTAATCAGCGCGGAAGGACGCGCTTCGCCATTTTCTTCATTCAAACTCGTACGTGGGATTCCATAAAACGAGAACTCCTCCGCAAGGACACGCTAGAGTCCTCGTAAAAGCATTTTTTTCTAATTATTCGTGTCGCGACGTACGTTCGTTATAAATAAAAAATAAAAACACGCGTCGTTCGTCCTTGCCGATCGATCGAAACCGGTAATCAACGATCGATCGATCTGCGCGATATGAATATTTTCACGATCGCCGATCTATTTTTAATTGTTTGCTTCTACCCGCGTTAACTGAATTTCCGCGAATGAATAATAATAATAATAATAATTAATAAATCGTGACGAATTTTTGTATTATTCACCGACGTTCGCGTAGCCACGAGCGACAATTTGCTTGGAATTTTGTTCACGCTCGATCGAACATAACATAATACGTTTTCGGAAGCGTTCCTTCTCTCCGCCCCGGGGGCTGAAGAAATTCTCACTCTCGCTCGTAGCAATCTCTTTTCTCGACGACTGCAATTTTATCATTTTACGTTCTTCGCGATCTTTTATTTTCCTCGCTCGTTCACTTTCTTCCGAGACGGGACGGAGAACGTACTCGGCAGCCGTACCTGAATAAACACCGGGAACTCGGGTTTTCGCTGACGCGATTTCGAAAGGTTCTCTCCGCGTGGAAGAAAAAAATGTCGCGAAAAGAGATAGCACTCGCGAAGACCTTTCCAATTATTTTCACCGCGTTCACTACTTAATTACTGCGATTAGAGCGACGACGGGTCTGGAAATCAAGGACGAGTTTGTACGAATGGTTTGTTTTCTTTTTTTCTTTTGGTTTCGTTAATCGCCCCGTTGATGCGTTTAGAAAACGTGGGAAAATTTTGTAGACCTATTTTGATAATTTTCCAATGAGGTGAAAATATTTGATAATTTTCATCATTAAATATTTCTCACCCCATGTAAAAAGACATTCAAATTTGACAAAAAAATCATTTTTTGTCATTTTTTTAGCACTTTGAAAATGGATAATTACAATTATAATAATTAAAATTCAAACTCGACAATATTTTTTCATAAATCGTCAAACCCCGCAAAGTTACAACGATAATTGTTCGAGAGTCCGCTTCGAGTTTGAAAAATTTGTTATTAGTCGGACGCGAGAAGAAAGAGAGAATAAAATCGTTCGACGTAAATTCTGCAGTGAGTAAAGCAAAAACTCGAAGAAGAAGAAGAAGAAGAAGAAGAAAAATAAGTTCCTAGACCCGCATCTCCTTATCCGCTTCGTTTCTGTTACGACGTGGCAACGGCACGAGGTAGAACAATTTATTCGATCGCACCTGTCGTTAAGGCAGTTCGCATCGACTCGCCATATCATCGCCCAACATTCGTGCCAAGGTGCGTCTCTTCTCTCGACTCCATTTCAGTTCTCTATCTCGCCACGTACGCGCACATAGTCGTAACACGGTTACATCGACGACGACGACGTCAACAATGACAAAGAGGTTCTCGCATGTCCACGAATGCATTAAACTTAAGTGTCCTCCGGTCTCATTTTCACGTCATGAACGACGTGGAAACAGTGGCTCTACGCTGAAAAACAAAAAAAAACAAGAAAAAACAAATATTTCCTTCCATCAAAGCCGCGGCAATGACTCCACGCTGCTCGTCGGCCATTTTGTGGTCTCCCTCGTGCGGCGCGCACGCGCTGTGGCGTCATCTAGGGCCGTTTTCGGTAACGCGCTTGCGCAATCGATCGCGCGTACCGCGTCTCCCGTTTTCCGACACTAGGTGATTACTCGGCGCGAATTCGCTTGATTTTATTCAAATTTCGACACTAAAACCTGAGAACAAATTGCAATTTGGACGAAACCGGCGTCTCTCTCGTTACTACGTGGTAAGTGTGGGAAAAATACGTTCCGAGTTTTGAAACGTTAGACAAAGAAATGGCGTTGTCTCGATTATGGAGACGCGACCTTTGCACTGACATCGATGTCCATTTTAGTGTCGGCTGTCGTAATAACGACTGGCGTGCCATCTATACCTTGCATTACCGTGAGGCCATTTCGATTCGACGCTCGGCGGTAACGTCCCATTCGTCGAGCTAAATCGAAAACTTTCAATGACGATCGTTAGCGATCGTAACGACTTGACAAAACGATCTTTTCGCCTCGTAACTGTAACAAGATGCGCGATCGTTTGGTTTTGATTTACGCGGCTAGTTTACAAACGACGAAATTATTTTGCCAGACTAAAACACTAATTCTACTCGAGGTTAAACATTTTTTTTTAGGTTGAAAAATAGAACTCACCCCGATGACGCTCGTGGTGCGCAAAAATAACTTTTAAAGCGTTTCTCTTACCTGAAACAAAGTAAGAAAAATCAAATCGTTAGAAAAATTGCGATCGCAACAAAAAAAACAAATAAAAATATGGAAATTCGATCGACGAGGGACGATGCGTCGAGTGAAACGTTGAAAGTCCATCGAGATGATCGAGATCTTTCGACGAGCGAGAGAATAAATGTAGTTCGAGGCTGCGGAGACCGCTTCTTGGTTTTTTATAAACGCGCGTATAAAACGTATTAGATATTTGCCGATACTGGTCTGACTGGGTTGGATCAAGTTCGCCTATTACCACGACCCATAAAATCCCATGGCGGCTAACATTGCCGCTCGTTGCGCTCACGGCTAGCCCACAGCTCGCATATATTTGCATGTCTAATCGAGATGAGCTGGGAGCGTTGAATTACGTCGACGGGATGCTTTTTTCTCACGATATCGGACTACTGCGCTCATTATAATAATATCGCATACGTATGTGCGTTGACTTTGACACGGCGGATCCAGTTGAGCGGGTAACGATTTCCTTTTTTTGTTGTTTATTTTTTTTTCTTTTGCCGAGAGTGAGTTTAAATCAAGTTTCATTTTGATTTTGCGACTCTTAATGGATATATACGTCTTGTGACGAAGTAAACAGGTTACCGCGGATCAAGGTGGTCTTGATCAACCGTAACCTCGCTAGACTTATAGGAGGTTTCGCATTCCTAGGAGTTGAATTAGGGGAACTTGTGATAAACATTGATTTATGGGAACGTGGTTCGTATTTTGGACATTTTTAGGACACGAGTTGGTTGAACAAGACGTTATGTGGAATATTCCTAGGGATTTAGTTAAGGGAGGTTTGACACTCCTAGAACTTGACTTAAGGGAAACAAGGTTAAAAATACACTTAAAAACATCCAATTCATCCATTAAACTTGAAATATGGGAGTCAAATTACGGGAAATTTTACAGTTTTATTCGTTTTATGTATATCGCATTTAAAAAAAAAAGAAGAATCAATGAGTAAAATTACAAAAAATCTTCAAATCTGCTAAATTATTCTATTTATTTTCGAAAGATGCGCTTCTCAGAAATTAAAAAATTCTAGCAAACACGTAGCGAGAAATGGGTGGATTCCTTGTCTG
Source organism: Netelia inedita (assembly GCA_964017225.1). NCBI lineage: Eukaryota > Metazoa > Arthropoda > Insecta > Hymenoptera > Ichneumonidae > Netelia > Netelia inedita. The sequence continues at coordinate 43,680,012 of OZ024920.1, forward strand.
ACAGTTCGCATAAATCGTCTAGGAGAAGAAACTGAAGATAAAATGTTCCTACGAGGCGGTGGTTCGCAGTGAGACAGAAAACATATAGTTCTGCTCAAACGAAAAAGCACAGGAGCTCTCTCTCTCTCTCTCTCTCTCTCTCTCTTTCTCGTTGTCTGGCGGTTTCGTGATTTGTGAACGAGACTACTGCAGACTCCCTTCTTTTTGTTTTCACGGCCAGTTTACGCCGTTCATCGGTCCATGCCAGGAGCGAGAAACCAACAGGTCCTTTCCAGCAGGACGACCAAGAAACAAAAGGGAAACAATATAGTGGAAAAATAAGAAGGAACACGCTAAAAATAAAAAAAAAATAAAAAAAAAACATAAAAAAACAAAATAGAAATACATTGAGCTCCGTCCGAGAATCCCGTCGTGAGAATTCTCGGTCTCGTTCGTCGAAACATCTCTGCACTAGAGGCTCATTCCTTCGAGTCCTTATTTTGCGAGACACGGTGCGATTTTTAGGACGAGTGCCAGGAAGATTTTTGTTCCGAGCTCTCGGTGGCCCTCGCGAATCACGACCTACGTCATTCTTCCATCTCTCTCTCTTTCTCTTCTGCCTCGGCATTTTTCTCATCCACCATTCCCTCACGTTCCATCCCCTCGTCCTTTCGCTTTTTACCGAAAGAAATATCCGCTCCTAAATACTCGAAAGGATCGAGAAGAAATTCTCAAGGTCGAACCACTGGTCCCCAGAGAGACACCGTAATTTAACTTTTAAACGCTTGACGAAGGTGAAGGTCAGTCTCGGCCACGAAAGGACGAAGGATCCGAGGAATTCTTTCGGATCGAAAAAAATAAAATAAAAAATAAAGAATAAAAATATAACCAAAAAATCCGAAGGTCGTGCAAAAAAGCTCGAAGACGAGCGCTCACGAGGGAAGAAACGTCCTTTCGTACGACGAATATGCTTACTACTGCCATGCTGTATTGCCTGTAAACGTAAAGACAAGTACCGAGGAGAATGCGAGATGCAATGATCGTAAACCGGGTGAATATCTCCATTTCCAAGTCGTGGGCGTTCCGCACGAGACAAACGTATAATAGCTTGTTGACCATTTATATATACATGCACACACTCATATATAAATATATATATATATATATATATACATACATATATATACAGATGCATGCGCGCATGACAACGACATAATACGAGAGACTATACGACTTTCGATGCATCGAACGAACGGACGAGCAAACAAGCGAGGGTACGTGTAGTACAAGTTATATATGTATATATGTGTGTGTAAATATATATATATATATATATATATATATGCGAGTACTGTTGGGAATAAGTAGGCAGCCGGGTCGAATCCAAAGTGGGTGACCCGGTCCCGGAACCCGTTTTGTCCTTCCGAGCATCCTTACGTCGCGAGCAGCGAGCGAGCAGCCGGGGCGTTCGCCGCGGCTCTTGACCAGCGGCCAGCGAGCCGCGACTCCCGCGCCAGTTTTCTACGCGGTGGTCCATCAGGAAGTCTCTTGCTTACACGCAACGAAAACAAACGGGACACTTTCTTTCGCGAGGTAGACGAGGCGCGAGAGAATTCGTCATGGAACGACAATGGTCTCGTGTCTTCGTTACTGGTTGGGAAAATTATTGAAATTTTTTTATAATTGAAATGATTTTTAAAATTATGAACGAAAGTTTAACGATTTTTGTGAAAATCGAGGACGATATTTAACGAAAATGAGAAAATACTTGATGGGATTTAAACTTAAAACGGTGAGAAAGGTAAAATTGACGATTAATCGATTTTATTAGATTTTTATCGAAGGAAATTGGTTTGATAGACATTTTCGTCTTAGTTTCTGTTTTAATTAAACAATCATTAATAACTCTTCAAACTACACGTATCCTTCCACTCGACTATATTTCAACTATTTTTAACTATGATCTTTTAATTTTTTTTTTAAACACCTTTGAAAATTAATAAATTTGTTTTCACTCTCGCAAATCCGCGGACAAAGGAGACCGAGTTCGAGAAATTGGAGGAGGAGCGAAATGGGAATAAGGGATTAAATATTGCGGAGGCTTTTGTAAAACGACAGCAACGAGGCGCGCGGTAAATCGGTCAATCGGTTGACAACCCACGTGGTCTTTGCCCGGCTTGACGAGGTTGCGATCGTTCGCACTATACACGTTGAATTTATGCGATACAACATATGAGTATGTATTTCGATTTACCGCTACGTCGACCCAGATACTCGTACGTCTTTTCAACTCGTACTCGCGTCGACGATCGTTAGATCGATTTTCCATGTATTTTCTCATTCCTCCGTTTCCGTTCATAAACAGACGATTACGCCAATTAAATCATAAATCAGACAATTTTTCCTGCCAGCGTTTGAAAAAATTGTGAGAATAACGATTAGTTGTCCAACGCGTGGAAAAATAATAAACACGAGCTTTAGCTCGTTGTAGAAAGTGAACCGAGCAAAATACAACACTTCGGCGACGATCGTTTCGTGCCTTCGGGACATAACAGCCGAAATATCGCGTGTCAGATTTTCATCTCGAACGAGAATTCGTTCGGACGCGGCGTGAGACGCATCGTTTCATCGTTTGCCCCGAGGCGATCGGGGCTAAAAATTTTTTTTTTATGTAAACACACCTTTCACACGTTATCGAAACATTTTGATAAAAAAGAATTCTCGATCAAATTTAAAAAAATATATTTTTTTTCATAAAATTTCTAAAATTAATTTTTCTTAATTAAAAAAAATTAAAATAAAAACAAGAGCTGGAAATTAATTTTCTTGGGGTTCGTTCGACCGGACCGACGAGAAAAGTAACAGCGAATTATACGTTTTATCGGTCTTACTCGTCGACTCGACTCGACGAGAGGCGAAATAAAAAATTAAAAAAGAAAAAAAGAAAAGTGTGTTTGCGAACGCGAGAAAGTGCGATCCTCTTTAGTGGCGAAAAGTGCACGATGCGTCCGTTCGATCTCGGGATTTCTTCTTTTTCGCACGAGACGCATCTCGCTCGATCGTCGAAGGTAAAAAGATCGATGGGCTCTTCGCGACATCGGCGATGGCGGCGGCGCGAGTTTGTCGTTCGTGAAGCACACGACAAGGCGCAGCATCGAGACACGCATCGAGCCGAAGCTCCGACGTTTCAGTCTTCGCGCGAGGAGAGAAGTACGCGCGAGCATGCGACGGAAATTCAACGAGTGAGTGAAAGCTGAATTGCTCGTTGGCTCGTTAAACATCGTCGCTCGCGTCGACCGCGTAATTAATTACTCGCACGATCCTTCAAACCAACGATCAACGAATATAACGTATATATAATTCACTAATGATTTATCTAAAAAACGATCGATACAAAATCAGAGAAAGTTTTTTGAAAAAAAAAAACATTTTCTTTGTATATTATGATTTTTTGCGTATATTTTTTTTAATAAAGTCTTTTATTAATTATTCACATGAACCTTGGAACCAACGAATATACGTATTGATAATTCATCGATTGATCGAAAAATCGATTGGTGAAAAATCAGAAAAAGTGAAAAAAAAATTCTTCTAGTACGATTTTTTCATTTTTTGCATGCATTTTTGTTATGGAAAAAAGCGTGCCGTTGGTTTTTTGATATTTTTTACTGTCCGAAGGATAATTGACTTCTCTATCGATTCGTGCTACATTGTTTCGGGACTTTTGAGCGAGCGTGTGCAGAGGCGATAAGAATGAATAAATTATCCGTGCATGATCGCGTGTTAGGTCTAACGAGAAAAGATCGATCGTGGCTCCTGGCCCTCGACGCGAGCTCGAGGCGGCTTTTTGGCTCGGACCTAAATGCGTATTAGAAGAAAAAAACTGAAACAACGACACGCCTACGAAAACTTCTTGGCTCGATAATCTCCCGAAGGGGCCGTGAAAGAAAGCGAGAGGCTGAGAATTATCGAAGAATGAGTTGTACGAACACTCGTTCCTCGAGCCTAAATTCTTTTTTTCTTTCATTATTAATAATAATAACAAAAAAGAATCAAAAATTTGAAAAATGATAAAACAAAAGAAAGACTCGCAGCTTGTAAATCCTTTTTGCACGTTGAAAACTTTTCGCCCATGGGGACTCAAATTAAATACCAAAAATATGATCTCGTAACTCTCTTTCTTCCTCCACCCTGTTATTATTTTAATTGGGATATAACAAGCGTCGAGATAGCTCCATTGCCTCCCCTCGGACGATGCTTAGAACTTGTAAGGTATTTCCGTTCGACATTGATTTACTCGATAAATAAATATATCGATCTGATACATTGTTGTATTTTTTATTTTATTTTTTTTGTACAATTTTCAATCGCAACCCTTTAATAGATTAAATTTTCACCGATTCTTTGATTTCCCGAAGTTTTTGACGAAATTAATATCGTTTTTCTTCCAAAAAACGTCCAAAAAATTTAAAAAAACAGCCAAAAACCATGAAACGAATGTCAGATGGATGAATTTTTTTATCTCGCAAGAACTTCCAGATGCCACGGCGTCCGAATGTAAATTTATTTCTCTGAGAAAGGAAAAAAACGAAATAAAATAAAATAAAATAAAATAACTTTGCCAACGTCGATACACGATAAACATAAAAATCCGTTCGAGCACAAAAGACGAGGAAGAAGAAGAAGAAAAAGAAGAAGTCTCGAAGTCACACACGGAGGTTCTACGAATCGTCGTGCACGCGCATCTTCATTATACGTATAAAATCCTTGGTCTCCGCTTGTCCAAGCTCCTCGCCCGTAGAGAGAAGAAGCCTTTAACGCATTTTTTATTTCCTTCTTCGTCCTCTCTCCCGTCGTTACAGGTCCTCCTCGACGACTCGCTAACCGAGCAAAGGACTCGATCAATTAGCGTATGTAAGTACGTAACGCGAATAGCTACGAGGTCCTACGTGCATGTAGCTATATAGCTACAAGTTGCGAAAAAGTTTCGAGATCGAGTCGTTCGCCTCGATGCAACGGCTCGCCTTCGAACTCTTGACCTCTCGCGTACGACATTAAACGATAAGAAAAAATACAATAAAAATAAATAAAATAAATTTTTAATCGCGACTCTATTTTCGTGCAATTGTGACATTTTCTTGCTGTCCCGGTGGATGGTAAAATATATTTTTTATTCAGATAAAAAAATTTGTTTTTTCATTCTTTCGACCATAGAGGTAGCTGCGGCCTCGCCTCTTTACATTACGATATATTGTATACACATGGTAAAGTTTTGTTCTCTTTTTTTGTCTCTTTCTATCTCTCGATCTCTCTATCTCTCTGTCTCGCTCACTGTGAATAAAACGACGACTATGCGAGAGCTCACGGTGACAAAAGACCCGCTGGTAATAACGCACACGTCCTCGTGCCACATTCGTCGTCATACAGAGTCGTTCGAAGACGAGATACGCCGCGAAAAATTCTACCGATGCGCGTCGCGAGAAGTTTTTTTTGCTCGTACGACTCCACAGAAGAGCAAAATTTTTCGTCTTGTTTTTCTCAATATTTTATCCTGTCTTCGTGACTGATAATCGATTAATTCGAAATTATCGATTATTTTATAAATCATTTTTCGTCCCTCGCCCAAAATACAAAAATTTGGTAGACTTTTCGATGATTTCTCAAATTTTTCAAATTCGATAACGAAAAAAAAAAATCACACAATTTTTCAAAAAAATTGCTTTTTTTATATAAATATCTGACAAAAAATTCACTCTTACCGAGAATATTTTTTCGTCCCTCACGCCATTGAAATTCTCTTTAAAAAAACCTCTCGTTTCATTCGTACGAAGAACCGAAGGCATAAAATTCGTGTGTGTGTGTATATAATCCGAAAAACAGCCACTACGTTACGTCGCCCAAATAAGAAGAGAAAAAAAAGAAAAAAGAAAAAAATTAGTAATAAGAGTCGCACACAGACTAAATAAAGCTGTCGCGTGTCGAGGATGAACGATACGAATAGCCGAGAAGGTGAGACGTCCGTGAAAGTTTGGTATTGTCGCCTCGCACCCGTTCGTAAGCGCGAGCGGCTGTGACGGGAGTGTCAATGAGCTCTCTGGCTACCGCCGTTCTCGTCGTCCCAAGACTTTGTACCTGGGCCAACTCGACAAATATAATATCCCGAGAAAAAAAAAATAAATCTTCTTTTGAGTTTCGACTTTGTACCCAAACCTGTTACGTATCAAAATAGACGAGCTAATACGAATGAAAAATAATGGTCCAAGGGGTGGGGGGTGAAAAAAAATTAAAAAATTAAAATTATAAAAGAATTTTACTCGAAGAATATCGTTGGTATATTTATTTATATATTTATATATCTGTATAGTCGTCGAGAGAGTTGCGAGAATTCTCGTCGTCCTGCCGTACGTCACGGGTCTCATTTTGTAAAGTCCGTACAGTCATGAACATTATTCTCTACCTATGCGCACATATACGTAGGTACACGTAAAAGTGTGTATATATAGTTATACGAGAGTCAGGCGCGAAGCTAAGCCGTTCACCATTGTTTAATATACACTCGTCGTGTTGCACCGCGAGCGAACGAACGATTTCGCAATGAAGCGTGGAATCATGACGACGTTATATTCATAAGAGTGGCTCCTCGTCGCAATATATCTCTCGTCGCGCGCACGATGAAACTGACCGGTTCCGTGGGTCGCGCGCGGTATGGACCGGGTCAGCTTCACCGTGCGAGAGTCGCGCGTGTTCCAACGTCGCGCTGATGCACCGAGAGCGTATATGCAGGCACGATGCACTCGCCAACGCGCTATTCCACGTGAACATCCACTTTTCACCTAGCCACGACCGTGGCTACGCTCGTCCTCGTCGCTTCGAGCGAAAAATAAAAAAATAGAAAAAATATATTGTGGATTTGCTGCCTGCGGAACGATAAATTCCAGCGAAAGGAGGCGTAATGTGAGGTATTGAAGTGAATTATAGAAAAAAAAATAGATAAATAACAAGTAAAAATGAAAAATCGATAAACATTCGAATGATGAATTAATGATAAACGTTTAAATTATACAATAATCATGAATATTTAAATCATAAAATAGTGATGAATATTTAAATAATAAAATAATGATTAATATTTCAATAAAATAATAATCGATATTTAAATAATGAAAATAATTATTAAATCGTATCATTCTGATAAACAATTCTCCCAGTCGTTATCATTTTCGTTATCACTATCCTCGTTCAAATCGTCCTCAATCCTTAATACGCAATCGATAATAAAAATGTACACGGAAATTTATTCGCGCGACGTACACGTTCAAGACAAACGTCGAGGAGTCTATCGATCAACGCTACGTGGAAGATCGCGAACCGTTCGACGTAAAGTCGTAAGGCGGATAAAAAAGAGAATCCTCTCGTTAACGCACGTGCGAATGCAAAGAGTTACGCAAAAGGACCGATTCTTATCCTCGTATTATTCATTATTGTATACCGATCATCGATTTATTTATTTATTTATTCGTTTGTTGTACGTCGTACCGAGTCGTCGGAGGATCGACGTGACTACGCCTGAATGCCTGCACGGATTGACTAATTATCCGAATGACGAAATCTTCGGCACGATGTACCGTTCCGTTTTTTTTCCTCGCTCTTATCTCGTAGAATAAAGAAGCATCGTCGATTTGTAATGGAGGCACGATTGAGAAAGATGGAGATGCACGGGTGCGAACGTATAGAGAAAAAAGAATCATAATAAAAAAAAATCTCGCTCGCAAGCCCCAACAGAAATGAATGATCTCTTCGAAGCCGATCACTCGGGGGATTATATCATTTCGCTTCGGGTTTTGAATCACGACCGAGCGAGGGTTAATATTTCGTGAATGATTTATGAGTTATCGAGAACTCGAGGGATAATCACTCTCGTTTCTCGTCGCGATGAGCTCGTCTTGGTCATCGGGGAATGTTTTAATTCACATTTTTTTTTAGTTTCCATTTTATTTTATTTATTTATTTATTTATTTATTATGTTTTTAATTTTTTTTCTCTTGTTATTTTATTATTTATTTTATCTATTGTTATATATTTTATTTTATCTTTATTTCGTTTATTATTTTATTACTTTATTTTTATTTCGCACGTTATCTTTTTTTATTGTATTTTTTTCAATTAAATTTTTTTTAATTTTATTTCGATTTAGCGTGTTTTATCTTCATTTGTTTTTTTATTTCGATTCAACGACTCGCGGCAATATCACGCGACAGGTGTAGAACGTGTCTAAAGCGAATTTGTAATTTTCGGATTATTTTGCGTTTTTTTTTTAAATATTGTTTACCACATGAACGATTCGTGAAAATAGGAATGGCGAACGAAACGTTGATTGACTTTGGCTCGATAATGACGAGCGACCCGGTGATTCGGTCGTTGGCCGCCAACGATCTGGACGAGAGATCGTTTTTTTTTTGCGGAACGAAACGTTCCGCGAGAATCCAAGGAGATCGAAGAACTGGAAAATATTGAGAAAAAAGAGAAACACAAGAACGAAGATCGCGGGAGGAACGAGTTTTAACCTGGTACCGCTAGATTACATTTTTTTCTACCTCAAAGCTTAAACGTCACTTTCTAAATCAATTTTCAATATTTTGCTTTTTCGCAACGTACCAAAGTCTATCCTCGACGACTAGAGACGAAGAAAGAAAAAGAGAGGAGGATTCGATAATTGAGAGTTGGAAACCATTTACTTTTTGTTGTTTTTTTTTATATTTTCTTACCTCCCAAGTGTTTATTCTAAATTTAAAAGTATCTTGAGAGTTTCTATTCTCTCCCATGATTGCACAATGAAAAAGAATCGTCGAGCTTGGAATTAGTTTGGTAAATAAAAATAATGCCATTAACGCAAGAAGGAAGAAGGAAAATAAAAAAAACGAAAAACAGCAACAAGTAAAAAATTAACGACGTGAGTGAAACGGAAGGTGGCAATTTTTCGCTCTTAAAATAAAATACCGGAGTGTATAATAGAATTTATAAATATCGATGGCCTCGGTCGGTATGAAAATCGAAGATGGTAGACCATTTCTCGTCGTTGCTCGCTTCGAGAGCAATTTCTTTCTCGTTCTCCTCTTTTCCTCCCTTCGGTGAAGGGGCGGGGGGGGGAGGATTCGCGAAGCTCCACGCCAAGAAGTCAAGCCGTAGGTGGCACGAAACCAGTGATCTCATGTTTCATATTTATACTCTCATCTGCATATTACGAGCGGGGTGTGCCTAGGCACTCAACGGTGAAGCTCTCTCGTGCCTCGGGCTCGCCCTCGAAGGGCCAACGCGTTGTACAGCAGAATGCAACATGCGCTCTTCTTCTCATTTCTCTCTTTCTCTCTCTCTCTCTCTCTCTCTCTCTCTCTGTTTTTTTTACATAAATAAAATGATCCGATAAATAACGATTATTCAAAATTGATTGCGATTAAGACAATGACATTGGGACGCGTTGCTATTCGTAGAATGATGCTCCGATTAATTTTATTCCCTTTGAATAAATTTGTTATTAATTGAATCGAATTACAATTTAAGAACAAAAAATTGATTAATTATCGCAACAACTTTTGTTAATATTCAATTAAATTCAATAATTGAAATAATATATTTATTTGTAATAGATTTTTGTTTAAATAAGGATCAAAAGTGTTGTCGAATTATTATGAAAGATTTGACACGAGTACGAGAAAATTTTTGATATATTCGTAAAAAATCTGATCGAAAATCGATGAACGATGAAAAAGAATTGTCTTGCCATGAACCCAAAAGACAGTTTTTCTTTCGATTAGAAAAAAGAACTCCCACGAGTCCTGGAAAATTGAGCAACATTGTGCCGTTTAACATCAGGGAACGCGATTCGCGATGAATTTATCAGCAATTTCGTCGAACGTAACGATAAATCGTGAGGTTTTTCCTTTCCAATTCGTATTTTTCCTCTCGCCGACACTCACATTACGTCGTGGAAAAACGTGACTGTCCGGGATTAATATGGAGCCTCGCAAAGAGCCGTATACCGGTTTATGTAATCTCTATTTCACACATATTCCCTGACGTAATGACAAAAAAAAACAATCAAATAATCAAAGAAAAAAATACACAATTCTCCACACCATCGAGATAATTTTATTCCTTTTGTACGAAAGAGACACCGATCGATCTTGACCCTGGACTTTACGTGCGTTTAATAAACGACGATTCTATTTTTCTCTATTTTTCATTTTTATTTTTGTTTCATTTAAAAACTCCCGGCGAAAAATAATAAGAAACGCGAGACAAAGACGACAACGCGCGGGCCAGAGGCCCTTGACGAATTTCTCGGTAGAAACGTGACGTTACGGAGATCGGCGCGAGGCGAACCGATGACTAATTAAAGAGGGTGATCTCACGATTTTATTACCGGACTCTATTCATCGACCGATCGCGCACGCTCGTCTATCTCTCATTCTTTTTTTTCTCATTTTTTTTATTATTATCGTCATTATCGTTATTTCGATATTTTTCACCCAACATCCCGTCGTGTTCTCTCCCGATAATAATTTAATTTCGAAGATTGACGCGACGAGAAAATTACCTCGAGGAACACGCGTCGAGAATAATAGAAGAGGAAAAAAAATCGACAGGTTCAAACATTATCCTTGATCCGTGGCTCGAAGTGAAAAAAAAATAGTAACGTGATATCTCCCGACGGCTTCGATGTTCGATCGACGAGTGAGATTTTTTAATATTTTTTGTTGTTGTGTCATTCGGACAATGCGAAGCGCAAGACGAGTGTACATCGTTATCGTTTCGACTTCCGGCGTGTTCGATTATTATGAAATATCGTATCGATCTCTCGATATTAGCAATCGAGGAAGAAAAGGGGATAAAATTAATGGAGAATCGTAATCGATAATGAGACGGAATATTTCAAAGGTAATCGATCCTGGAGTCGTCCTGCACGTGTGGAAAATTTATCCGCTAACCCTCGAGGCGATCCATCGACTTTGTCTCTCTCTCTCTTTCTTTCTCTCTCTCACACACACACCCTACAACAATCTCGACACAACGGGCGTAGGAAGAAATTATTACGGATAACAATGAGAGGCTATTAACGCGTAAGTCAAAGTCAAAGCTGTGCGAACGGTCTCCAGGAAGCGAAGGATCTTCCATATCGGCCCACACGTTAGTCCCCCATGTTATACCGCCACCATTTCTCTCGTACGTCTCTCTACCAAAGTCCCATCGTCAAAGCCCACGAATGCTACGGGATGAGACCCTTCGTCGTTGAAATCACGTTGCATTATTTATACGTTCGTGCACACGTGTGATGTTTCTCGGTGAATAAAATTTAATGATAATTAACAGCTCGAGGAAGATAATAATATTGCGAATAATTTTTTTATGTTCGTTGTTGTAAATATAAATAAAGATTTATATTAATCGTTATCGTTAATTTGTACAAATTATTACCATTTTCTTTTTAAAAAAACATGGATTTTTTTACAAATAGTCACAAAATCTCTAAATTTATAAAATCTAAATTAATACAATTTTTACACTGTTTCAACTACTGTTGTAAAAATGAGAATTTTTGTTAAAAATAAGAAAAAAAAACAGAAAAATGCAAAAAAATAATTTTTTTTTTAAATTTTACCAATCAAATGCACAATTTCAAATTCCCTATAAACGAGAGATAGATGAAAATCATTTTATCTGTAATTTGCGTATTTTTCATAGAACAAAAATTCTCTAACAATAAAACCTTTGAAAAAATCCATTATTATATTCAAAATTTTATTATCATTAATTGATTAACTTAATCTCGCATTAGCAACGTTGCTTCTTAGAAGATAAACGAGGATGCTCAAAACCCGACCCAGCGCGAGCATTTTCAATATTATCAAAAATATATTGGTCACGTGATCGAAGAATTCTCCGAATAACAGTCGGTAACTACTCGATCGAGGAACCACTCGGAAATCGTGTTTCGTTCCTCCCGCGTTCTCGTCTCGATCCGGTCCATTGGCGAACATACAGTTATATCACTCGTACGATAGATGAAACTACCACGTGACACGTGTACCCCGCACACGCCGCAACGTTAAACCAAGAGTGGTCGAGCGAGGAGTGCCGAGGAGTTTGCAAAGAGTGCTCACGATCTCGAGACACGAGAGGGAACGAAAGCGAGTTGGTGCAAAGAGACGGGGACCGAAAAAAGTTTCGCGGGGGAGAGCCAAGAATAAGAATAAGAGGAAGATCGTACAATGATTCGCAACGCTAGCGAGGTCCGAGAGCGAGACCGACGAATGGTAAAACAGACGGTACGTGAACGAGATGGCAAATATACCCTTTATTCTCGGGCGAGGAGTTCGTGGCTCGGGGTGGTCACGTTTCGCATCGCGGAACTCATTTTTTTACCCCTCGCCCTCTCTACAACGCCAGTTCCATCCCGTACACAATTATATAGATATATATTTGATTGTATGGGCCATTCTCCGTTAAGTCGGCCATCTTGTTTTCTCATGCTTCCCAGATTTCTCTCATAATTTGTCAGAGTCTAATTAACGTTGAGAAACAATTTTTGGGATTTTTATACAAATTTTGAGACATGAATTTTCGAGTTGAATATATTTTTTTGAAATTATGTCCACAAATTATGTACAGAAATGGTTTACAGTAATTTATTTCTAGGAGCACCGCGAGCTAAAAAAATCTCGAAAAGTATCTGACAAATTTGAAAAAAAAAGTGGCCAAATTTACACGGAACGACTCGTAAGAAGAATAACCCGGCGTTATTGCATCTCGAGCTCGTGAGAGACGAAAACAAATTTTGAGCCTCTTATCGCGTAATCTTGCCCCCACCTCTTATCAATAATCCGTCGATATATTTATATATATAACTTCATCGAAGAAATTTCAGTTTACCGACATCCGCGATGCATCGCCATGTACCAAAAAGTCCGAAGCGTCCCGCTCGTCTCGAATTTTTTTTTCGTCCGTTTTGCACGGTCTCTCGAATCGCAAGGAGCGAGCTCTTTCGCGGTTTCTCCTTTGGGAATTTGAAATTCGGACCCGGAGGGCCGAAGGCTGCTGCCCGCGCACCGTACGATAATAATTGGCGGTTACCGCCCGAATAACGACCACGGACTCTTCGGCTATATAATACACGCTCCGCGAAATCCACTCTCTCGCTTTTATATGCAACGCCTATATATACCTCTCCTCTTATATATATTCCTCTTTCCCTTGCCCTCGTCGCACGATGCTTGTCTCTATATTACCCATTCTTTCATGATCGCGAGTAGGCTGTATGCACTCGACGCTCTCGATCGCGAATCTCATTTGATGCGTGTGCGCCTGCAGCCTCGACCTTCGACTATTTATAAATAAATAAGCATATATATATAATTTAATTTTTCATCTCGATTTATATCTGTTATCGATTTAGAAAAAAAAACAACTAAAATATATTTCTTTATTTATTTGTATATTATTATTATTATTTTGTATATTTATTTATCTATATTTGTATTCAAATTTTTTCGTATTAAAAACTTTTTATTTTCTTATTTTGCCCTTATTCATTATTTCTATTTCTTCGCTTCATTCGACACGTATATATGTTGTTTCTAATAAATCGACGATAATTATAAATTGAGATGAAAAATTGCATTTTTTTTAAAAAAACATAAACGGGCGATTATGATAAGTCACGTGACAGTTGAAAATATTTGGCCCAGTGACATCGACGAGTTTAGAAATAATCCATGCGATACCCCGTTCCTCGATACTATTGTTATTAAATCGCAACATATTCTCGAGTTTCTATCGTAATCCTATAATCGCGAATAAATAATGTCCCCGACGGTCCGTAGAGTCGATGGAAGAAAAGGGAGCCGGAGGAAAACAATAAAAAAAATAAAAAAAAGATAGAGAGAGAGTGAGTCTTGTTCCGTACCAAACAAGGATCATCCAAGAAAAAGAAGAAAAAGAAGAGTAGGAGGAGGGAGAAGAAGAAGAAGAAGAGCCAACAAACGGACGACTCGCCTGGTAGCACCGGACGTTCTCCAGGATTATTCCGTTTCGTTCTTGGACACACGTGTCCTCGGCATTTATGGGTACGCGATATGTGCACAAACGCTATATATAAAATTATCATCGACGATAATCGTCCTCGGATTGAATCTTCCCGCGGTGAGAAGATATTATTATTCCGCGATGTCGCGAGGGGGCCCGCGGGTACGTTAAATTTATCATACGGCTTATAAACGCCCGAAGGAACATTGTAGGAATGAAAATCGCCGTAAAAGGAAAAAATTTTTTTTTAATAAATAAAAATAAAAATTTTTTCAATAATCCACAACTCATCCATTTTGTATCTCGTCTGATAATGAAATATAAGATACAAGACAAATTTCACATTTAACCTAAGATTTGTAATATCAAATTTAAAAAGGGAGCAAAATTTAAAAAAAATAGAATTTTTCAAAATTTCATTTTTTTCTAAGGTTTTCTCAAAATTGCGGGCTACAGTGAAAGAAAGAACGTCGATGCGATTATTTCTCAGGGCGACTATAATCAAACCAAATGTATAAAAAATGAAAAATTAAGAAATATTTTGAGCAAAATATTGGTAAAAAAAGTTTTTTATACGCGTTCGGATAAATAATTCGACCTGCGAGAAAACGACTGTGTAAGAAAGCCACAACGGAGATTCGATCCGTATAATTTGATTTCTTTAATTTCGCAATATTATTACGTATTAGAAACGCGGTTTTCGATAATCGGACATCGACTTCTCGCAGTCGAAAATTGCATCGTAGAATTGTCTGTGCCCGAACGAAGACGCGCCCAGGGTTATAAAATTCATCTCGAGATCGCCTTTCTTCGTCTCTCATCACGAAACGATTGACCGCGGTGCTTGGTATTATTAAATTCCAATCTCTCTCTCTTTCTCTCTCGCGCTCGTGCTTCCACGAGCAATAACGCGAGGAGAAGAGACAATCAGCTCGGTGAATCCCTTCCGCGAGATATCTGAAGGATAATAACAGTCGCGGTGTTCCTTCTTTGCCCAGATATAATGAGGAAGAGAATTCTCTCGATGCTCTTACCGAGACGCATCGTACCAACGAGAGAGTCGTGCACTTTTACTTCTGTACGATGATTTTTTATGATTTCGTTGTATACCGCCTTCTTCACTCGAACTAATCGTAAGATGCATTCATAGATCGAGCGAACAGGTAACTATGATTATACCTGCTTTAAGGGAAATCAACGAAACGAGTAGACGTCGAGAACGTACAATTTAACAAAAATCAATAATTATTGATTTTTTTTCGATTTTTAAAAATCCTTAAATTAAAGACTTTTGATATTTGTAAGACTGTATTTTATTTTCATATTTTTTTTATCAAACAGGTGTATTTATTGAGAATTATTGAAGATTTTTTTAAAAATAAATTTTAGAGATTCTTGAGTGAAATTTCACTCGTGAATTTCTCAATAGCCGAACGAAATTATGAGATTATCGTTAATATAGATCGATAAATATTTTTTTCTTTTTTTCTAGATCAAAGTCCGCATAGTTCTCGGTACGAGTCGAATCGAGAAGTCTAGTTTATACAACAGTGGGGTAGTAATTCAATATCGTCGCGGTCAGACCACCGTATAGTTTATTAAACGCGCGCAGCGGTCGCGCGGGACACTTCTTTAATTCACCGCGTAAAAAGTATCCATCGCGTGGATATAAAGGTAGAACCTGTGGCGAACGAACGGAGAGATAACGTTTCAAGATACACGCAAAAAGGCTACGGCGTACGAGAAGAAAATGCCGAGAGAGAAAAAGTGATAGGGAAATATGAATAATAAAATAGATAACCGACTCGTGCGGTCTTTTACACGTGCATGATATCCGATAATACCTTCGTATCTCATGGGCATCGATCGGCTTAATGAGAAGCCTGGGAATGGTCCATCGACCTCGAATAATAAACATCCAATTTTTTTACTCCTCGTAGATCTTTTATTTTTTCAAACATTTTTTATTCATTTATTCATCAGACTATTCCTCAAATTACTGATTAATTAATGAAATATTAATCCATTGGAAAAAGTCCATTAAGCTCGGATAATAAAAATTCCATTTTTTGACTCGACATCGATCTTCACATTTTTTAAACATTTTTATTTATTTATTTATTTTATTAGAATATTTCTCCAGTTATTAATTAATTAAATATTAAATTCAAGACAGAAATATATCGGTGATCCATTTTAGACGACTTTACACAAACCGCATTCTCCCTTTTCCTTCTATCTCTCTCTCCCTCTCTCATTCTCTTCTCCCCTATCGACATTCACTTTGTGTACGGACTCAATCTGCTCACCCAAGATATCTCCATCCCTGTACATACTTTACTCCACACTGTCGCATCGACGAGAGGTTTTCTCGTGGACGCGACGACTAATTGGAGTTATCGTTTCACGATTTCGTCACGTCTCTATACATATATATATATATATATACATCCATATATACGTAGGTCCATCAAGACGGAATTCTCGACTCGGAGAATTCTAGCTCATCTCGTTGCACAATTTTTCACGCGAGCCATTTCCTTCGATCCTCGACGAAGCTTCGTCTTTTATATAGACCCACACACATACATATACATATCTATGTTCATAGCCTCTACAGATGAGTTTTTCAATGTATAGGTGAGTAACGAAGATAGGAGAGATCCGGTCGAGGCAAGGATAACAGGGCGTAATTGATCGTATAACGATCGCAGCGCCTCGCGATCGATACCGAGAGGAATAATATAATATAATAGCGCTCGCGAACTTCCTCTTCCAAGGCTCTTTTTCGTCCTAGGAGTACATAGACGCGCTATAATACTCTTATAATTTAGCCCTGTGTACACGGGACCGGTAAATAATGCTAATAAACATGTACCGGGCGGTGCTCGTCCTATAAGTTATACCAATGAAAAAAAATGTATATATATATTGTATAATATATGCCTGCGTCTCTCGTACTCTGGCGAGTCTCGTAACGTTCGAGGGAATGAAATCGTAGTTACACCTACGATGCATCGTCTATCGCTGGTTCTCGATAAGGTCAGTCATTTTTATTTTCCTAGGTTCATCCTCCCATGTTTTTCCCACACTTTGCATTTTGTTTCTTTTTTTTTAATCTTTGACGATGGAAATTTTTTACTTTTTAAATTTAGATAAAAATTCATAATCAGCGCCGATTCGAAAATTTGTGAAAAAAGATTTTTTTTAAAAAGTCATAATTACTAAGTAATTTAGAGAATGGTTTTGGGACTAGGAAAATATACTTGAGCGAGGGACGAGCCACGTGACGGGAGAGAGAGGAAGAGATTTACTCGGCGTCTTTAGCCACAAATCAATGTACAGAGCGCAATTTTCTTCTTCTCGTCGGCACGAAGATCGTTTTAACCAGTTATAAACACGATGAATAATATTCTTCCGCATGGGCACAGTCACCATCGCCTCGAAACGAGAATGACCAAATGGAAATTGATCGACGATTTTTTTTCACGGTTTTTGCTCTTTCGTTGGATAACTTGAAATCGAATAATCGAAATCGATCGCAATTTTAATTTCTCCCCAAACAAAGACAATTCTTTTTTTTTCAATTCTCATACGACTCTTAAACTATCCATCGTCTATTTTCTTCGCCACAATTACGAAACGATCTTTCGAATTAATTATTATTTTCATTATTATCATAATTGCCGCAATTTTCTTGTCATTAAAAATTTTGGTCAACGATTTTAAACCTTCGTATTTCGCGGTAATAATTTTCATCCACGAAACCACGAACGTGGCAGATTTAACTGTTCTTTTTATCTTATTTCCCCCCCCCCCCTCGTGTCAGAATTTTCATCACGGAATCTCACGTTCCCGGGGCATAAACAACGTTGATTGTAATTATACAAGAGCGGTAAAATCTTTGCACGCGAATATCTTCCGCGTGCTTTGAGCGTGCGATGTAACGAAGTATAGGCAAAGTCCGTGCCGATGGACGTTTCGTCGAGGCAACGACTCGTTCCACGTTTAGTCTCGAGTAAATTTTATTCACATTGCGAGACATTGCCTGAGAAAGGGTGAATATCATTACGTTGAAAAGCGTACGTTTAATTGACCGAATTTAGTGGCTGACTAGAGTCCGGTCGTGGATCTCGGCTGATTACGCTTTTCAGGAATCGCTCCGTGAACGATATCTCTCGTTATCTCAATGGCTCGATCTCGGAAACTCGAGATCTACGAGATCGAGTCTCCTACTGAAGTCTCAATTTTTATTCCCTTAATTGCATGTTTATACATATGCATAAACTTTATCCGAGGGTACGTGGCTAAAACGGGGAGAATTTTACGAACACGAAAAGGTTTCAGCCGTGGATAATCGGTCTTGAGTGAATAGCGAAGAAATTAAAAGAGAAAGAGAGAGAAGGAAGGAAGAGAGAGAAACGAAGAGACCGGATCTTGATATACAACCTTAAGTATTAAGTAACGCATGTACAGGTGAAACGCAATAGAGCCGAGTATACATTTTATAATTATTATTATTATCTCGCTCGTTAATAATAAATTATCATTCGTTATAACACAGCCTTATATCGTATTTGACCATTGAATAGGTATTCTCGGTCGTGGGTCTCTTTCTTGAGAAGAATCGAAGGGAACGGCAGTCGTTTAGAAATTCTATATGTATATATAATAGAATGAAACAAATATTAAATATCACCGTGATTTGCTATCTCCAGGTATAAATGAAATATAAGATTTCGAGGCTCTTTATCTAAAGCCGTAAGCGGTCGTTATGATAATTACTCGAATTATTTCGATAATTGTGTCGGGTCTTGACGATTAAGGGGCTGGTATGGTAGCTCCGAATGAACGACTCTTAATAACTTAATGCGAAAGGTGGAAGAACGAAACCCCTGGATAGATATAACGTAAATACGAATATATAGTTTTATACATTTATTAAATTATAAAATTTGATTGATGAATAAAGTAATAACATTTTTCAAATAAATATGAATATTGAAAATTTATATATTTAAAAATGTTTACGAAAAAAAATCAGAAGATCAATTTAATGCCAGATGCCTGACAATGGCATTTTTCAATGAAATATCTATACATATATATATTTTATTTAAAAAGGGGATTGCGAATTACCTGGCATTAAATTTATAGTTCTTTTAGTTTGTTTTTTTTTCGTAAAAATTTCTATTTCCAATTCCTCCCTAGCCCGTGACAGGTGACTTAGATTTAGAGCGTCGTTGGAAATCCCTCCGACTCTATCTATCTCTCTGTCTCTCTTACTCTCTCTCTCTCTCGTCGTTCCCTCGACCATGCTCGCTGGGTGTCGATATATACTCTCGATACGCGAGACGCTCTCGTTCTCTCCTCACCGCGATCGCTAGGAGCGCGCTCCCTTTTCGCGTTTATTCGCGCTCGCTCGCGCGTTCCACGAGGCCCCGACCGGCAATAAATCGTCGCAGCTGCCGTGAGAGAATCGCCGCGTGCGCGCGCGCGCGCCCTCCTTCGATGTGTTTACGAGAGAAAAGTGTATAGAGAAGGAGAAGGCGTATAGACGAGAGGGAACGCGAAGGAGAGATACGGCCGGTTCGACCGGTGGCCGAGATGGCAGCCAGAAGGGAGGAGAGAGCCAAAGAAGAGAGAAAAAGGAGCCCTCTCGTCGATTCTGCTGCGACTTATTCTAGCCGAGGTGTCCAACGTCGGAGACCTCGAGATCTGCTCGACTGGTCAAAGTGGACTCTTTCTCTCCGTCTCTCTCTCTCTCCCCCTCTATTTCTTTCTCACTGCAACCCTCTCACTCCAATCGCCATAAGAGGTTGCGAGTGGGCGGCTAGTCATCGTTGACTCTCCACCTGACTACTGATGAACACCGAGAAGACCAGCGATCCTTTGGAATTGGAAGAAGACTCGACGGATCCGAAGAATGCGAGAAAAAAAAAGTATTTTTTTGAACGAAGTCGTTTATTGTATCTACTACCGGTTTCCGGTCGCTCTCTAGGCCCCGAACTGGTTAGAACCGGAAGTAATCGGTTTCTATCCGATCACTGACCACCCAACTATCATTACGTCGAGATATAATCGCTTCGTACTACACGAAGTTAATTCCATGTCCTCCTCTTAACCGTGAGCGTGTCCACGATCGGTAAAAAAAATGCTCACCGAGATTTTCTAACGATTGTGACTAGCTGGCCTCCCGTTGATCACCGCGTTCGATCTCCCCACAGAAAATCCATTCGACGTCCCTTAATTAGCCGGAATCGCGATAAGAAAAATTGTCCCTTTCCTACGGAAAGTAAAATAGGAACGTAAATCGTCCAAAACGCACGCGTTCAATCGACGGTGATCGAATGGAACAAACGCGTTTCCTGTCGAGCGGAAATGGGCGCCGCACTTCCGATCGTTCCGATCGTTCGACACAATGCAAATAGACAGGAGTGGCACCTTTACAAATTTACCAAACCAATTCATTCGATTTGTTTACATTTTATTTATTATCGAATCGGCCGACGGCTGAGTTCCGTTTCGACATCCGTTCCTCTTTCGCGTTTTTCCCCGATCGTAACTATTCGAGATTCACCGAGGTACGATCGAAGTGTGGGATACATCCCGTGCGTTCGTGCTGAAAAGAAAAAAAAAGAAAAAAACGATCGTCGGAATTCTCTGGGAGCACGCGGTTTTACCACCGCTTGTTCACGTGGCCCGATAAATCTAAACGTGGGATCGCACGAAACCGTTTTCTATAGCTTTTGCAAAGTAGTCGAGCTACCGCTGAGATTCCCTCGCCGCCGCAAGAGAAGTTTCCTATTCCTCTCACTCCGGATCTCTTACTTTCCCATTTTTCATCTCGATCTCTCTTTCTCTGTCTTACATACGCACACTTTGGCTATGCTCAGATAGTTAGTAACGAGCAACCGCGAACCGTACAGTTCTTTCATTTGAATCCAGTAGACACGAAATGTCCTTTCTCTATAGATTGCTTAGACAATGAAGGAACCATTGGAATTATCGGAACACCACATTGTCGATGGAAAGGAAGCTCTGGGCGAAAACTGGCCAGAGGCAGAACAATTCCCCTCGTTTTCCCCTCTCGTACATCTCGGGACAGGTGACAGGAGGCTGGTGAGTTCGCGCGAAGGATCGCAACCGTGGCACCGCACGTCTCCTCTTCCTTCCAAGAGTTGCCTCACCGCATTATCTCCGAGAGTGCCCAACACCCCGTGTGGTCCATGCCGTCGGATTCAACGTCGGCTTTGACAAGGGTCGTGGTCGGGCTAAAGTGTTGTCAGGGGTCTCGTCGGGTCATGTACATCATGCGAGGCTTGGGAATAGTCCGGAAGCCCTTGGGACACCAAAAGATTACTTTCGCAGCGATCTAATAGCAAATAACTTATTAGCCAGGTCAGGGTAAACATCCGGGGGCTTAGAAAGTTCCTAAACACGATAGTCATTCAGCTAAAAGTTAGTTAAAAGTAGTTCCTTCCAAGGATATGTCTCCTCACGAGCTACACCGACCAAGTCGTCAGAAGGGCTAGTGCATTTCTGCCTTGCAATCTTATTTCTTGGATAATTTTCCAGACGAAATATGAGAACAATGCATCATCGAAAACATCAACCGTTTAAAAAATGATTGGAATATCGTTGCTGTTGCCGATCGAGTCTTACCGTGAGTGTCGCATCTAGCGTCAAAACTCCACTCGACACAATTTCTCCTGTGACAACGTCCGAAAGGACCACGGGATCAACGACTGCGAGTGCTCTCTTATAAGTTCACCGGGGCAAACAAGAAGAAGGTGGCGTTTTATTACCATATTCACGAGAAAGGTTTCGCGCCGAGCGGCATTACGAGCCGCGGCGTGAGAGAGGACGAGGGGAAACCCGCCACGGAGTCAATGTCACGGTTGTTCAGCGCCGAGCCACACAGCTGTGTCCGTTTCTCCGTGCTGGCAGTAGCGGTTGGGCTCCGGGTTTCCAATGTGACCGGATAAATATAAAGAGTGGTCGAGGAGAGGCCCGAGTAGAACCTTGAAGTATGTCAGTGTCAGGGACTCTCGACGGTCAGAAACGTTTCCTCCTCTCGTGCCTCACCTCCGTCCGGCGTTGTCCACCAAGCGACCCGTATGTTTTTCACGCATGCTAACTTCTTGCTGTCGTGTCGGTGGTGACGCTCGGTGTGCGTCACTCGCGAGACAACAGAGGGCGACACGCGATATCACCGCGGCGAAACCAGTTTCAGCACGGTCACGTGACGAATGAAAGAGAGTAAAGACGAAGAATGGTTGGGAAGGTTGGATGAGAAAAGGAACCAAGACCGGTATCCACTGTTTTGAAAGGTTATTAATGACCGCCGAGCGTTGTGTGTTTCGGTACGTCCGATATAAACCGACTTAATGCGCGTCTCGATCGACCGTCTATTAACGTCTCGTGACTCCAGCTCCCCTCCTTTGCACCTCGGGATTCGTCGATCGATGCCAAAGGCTCGTCTCACACACGATTTAAAAAGACCGAAAGTGGCTATCCGTTAATAATCCGGTGCAGTAATGAACAAAAAAACATGCAACGAGGACACTGATCGAGAAAGCTTTTAGGGTCATCCATATTTATAAAATTTGTACCGACTAATAGGAAGGAGATTTTTTTTAAAAAAACTATCTCCCGGACGCAGCCTATCGGTTCGTCCGATGAACAGATATCCGGCCGTTCATCAACTTTCTCATTAATCCTTCGACGAAGTTTTTTTCTTCTTTCCTCGATGAGAGTGAAGAGGTCTGGTGGTATCGTTCGTTTTCATCGAGGAAGATTATCCGTCATTAAAAACGAGCGGTAGAGAAAGACGGAAATAATGTGAGAGCGAGAGAGTGAGGGAGAGAAAATATTAATCGCAGTGCTTATTAAAGCCGTTACAGACGCGCGTCTGTCTCGTTGAGTAAAACAAAAATCCACGAGTCACCGTACGACTGGATTCTTCCGGGATGCGAGTTACAAGTATCCTGACAAGATTTAATATAATTGTTGAACGCGACTGAAAACGTGGGGTACGACGGCGGTTAGATGGCGAAAGTCGTAGATGATGCGATGGGAAAGGCGGGAAGCGGTCGTGGAGCGCCCCGCGACTAGTACAATCTCTCGCCGCCCGGTGGCGCGCTTGAAGCCGAGACTTCCCGCGTTCGCGACGACAGGTTGAGCGACGGGTCAGCGGTGAGACTTGTACGCGGATTCTAAATGCGATGAAAGTACCGATCGGATGAAGAGAGGTAATTCACCTTCACCGCGGAATTATCATCAACGCGTCGGCTGTTGGTTTTTACCGCTATTACGAGGTACGGATGTACAATCACTCGCATCCTACTTTCCCCGAGCTTGCTCCTCTCCCCTAGCCAGATAGACAACTCCGGTATATCACTGGCTTTATCTTATATATATTTATTTTTATACATACATATATATACTTTTATGTTATGTATACATAGCTATATGTATATATACATAAGTGTGTAGTTTGCGAAAGTAATAAGCGATTTGCCACTGGCGTTTCCACTTTCTTCTATCTCTAGTCTCATCTCCCACGCGAAAAACAACGCCACAGTCCGTAATACGAAAGTACACGAACCGAGTATAGAACGGGCCCAAGTGCAGCCGCAATGCTCGCATAAGCCGTGCGAAGATACTATCGATTCCACAAAGGCGCGAGCGGATAAGGATCGATTTGTAAGCCGGCCAGCGATATATCCGTGAAGTTCGTATAACGCGTCGCGCATCGAAAGCGCAAGAAAACCGTAAAATGGAAAAATTGCACAGGCTAGAACAAGGGCGAGGAGGGTGAGATCCAGTTAAATGGGCATATAACACGGGGAATCGCGAGCACGAAGAGTCGAGGGTGTCCAAGATGTCCAGCCTGAAGGAAATACGCGACGTCTGTAGAACGATAAAGGAAGATCACCGGAACAAAATGGCGTCCGACGTTTTTCATCCCTTTTGGCCATTTGTGACGTTTATTTTCAAGATAGAATTTTGTTTTCTCTTTTTAAACCTTCGAACGGGGTGGACGGGATCCTGATTTATCGATACTCGCGCTCCAGATAGGAAACAGGTATCTTCTTGGAAGGGAGAGAATTTTTTCTATTTCGTACGTGCAAAGTCTTCTCGAATCGCAGTACAAACGGTCGAGCTCCGACGAGCCGAGAGGTGTATAATAATACGAGTCTCGGCTATAATAGCTTGAGGAATCCCCTCGTGAGAGCGGTCTCGTGTTACCGCGAGCGAACGTTCGCTCTCCCAGCATCGATATAAACGAGAAATAACAGATTTTTTCTTCAGACCACAGCACGAAGACGCACACGTGTGACTCGCGAATTAAAATCCCGTGTATTACAGTGGTAATAAGGCGAATGCGAATGGTACGGGGTACTATAATACTCCAACGCATATCCAGATCCAGTTATATTAAATAATAATCGGCTCTGCACACGTAGGAAGAAATAATCTCATACCGAGCGCGGCGTTTCGTTACGGAGGATTTTGTCTCGTATGAAAAATTTACGTTTACTTATCGACCGGTCTATATTCAAAAATTTATGGGGACGGGGAAAAAAATGATTGCCAATTTTTTTTCAAAAAGAAAAAAAAATTCTTCCCATAAAAATAGTTTCAATTTTGTTTTTAATTTATCGTAAAAAACATTTTTGAGTTGAACTTCAGATTAGCGAAGCGTGAGATATGTTTGAATTTAAAATGAAAATAAAAAATTTCGAATTTTACAAGGAACGCCCCATAAGCGCAATGAAGATGATACCCTTGGTACGAACTCGACTTGAGCACGATAATCTCGCGATCTACGTTCGTTCTCCTACCGTCGGTATCGAATTTCGTCGAGGGCAATACGCGAAGACTCATACACGAGTTAACAAGAAGAGCAAAGTAGAAAAACGTTAAATCGCATTCTCACGTCGTCTCGAGTGACAGCGACGGTCGTTGGCAGTCCGCACCCTATTGGCACTCATCGAGTGGCGGAAGGGGCGAGTTAGTTCGTGATACACAACATTCGTATCTTTGCGAGATTAATTTAATCTAATTTTAAAAAATAAATAAATAAAATATATCGATTATTTGAAAAATATATCGACTTATTATTTTTAAATTCACGTATCAAAAACCTTTCAAAAATAATTCTTAATCAATAAAAACAAAAACACTGTTTACACGGAAAATATTTCCATTTATTTAATATTTTCCTTATCCACTCCCAAGGCACTCTCTCTATCCAGAGACGCAACGACGATCGTGCCCTTCGTCGTTTTGCCAAAAAGTCAAGAAACCAAAAGAAAAGAAAAAAAGAAAAAATTAAATAATAAAAGAAATAATAAGCCATTCAACGTAAAAGTATCGATGTTTAATAAAGTTTCAGCGATGAATGGTGCTGCGCCGTCGACACTGCACCGATGCAGTAGACGTGTGCACGTGGCATACAAAAAAAAAAAAGAAAACACACACAAAACAAGAATGAACTAACGTGGAGCGTGTAGCGTACTCGTGTGGGCCCGACGCGTCCGTAAACCCGAAACACGTACGAGCGAGTTATGTCACGTTGAGTTTCATCAAGTGGGCCACGCGGGCTCTTTAACCCTCTTTCCCCCCACCCCTCACCCTCGCGGCTCGTCGTTCCTTCATCGCTGATACGGAACAACGACCGTTCGCATTTGACCCAAACCGTGGTTCGTCTCTCGCTTGTTCTTTTTTTTTCATCTTCCTCCTCTTCTTCTTCTTCTCCTTCTCCTTCTTCTTCTTCTTCTTCTTCTTCTTCATCTTCTTCTTCTTCTTCTTCCTCCTCTTTCTCTCTTCTACCCTTTCGCTCGCGTCTCGTTCGTTACCAAAGAGTATGGCCTTTTGGCCTCTCTTCTCTCTGCCTCTGGTTCAATCGTCGATACTTTTCTTTCGACACCGATACACGAATGCGCGCGTACACCACTGACCGAGAATAATGATCGATCGACCGAAGACACGTCGATTGGGCGTCGTGTATAACAGAGACGGACGGCACACGGATATGTGGACAAACGTGTACAGTCATCGTTCCATTACACGGAAAGGAATACATTGGGGTACCTGCGGGGGTGAACCACGATTGTTCTCCGTCGCGCGATCACAATACGGTGCAATCATCGTGACATTGTTTTTTCTCGGCCGGTACGAGCAATGTATTGTTGTAACAAAGATCCCTTATAGATGTATAATGAACTTATTAATTGACCCTTTTTATTCTTATTTATACTATTATTGTTATTGTTATTATCATTATTATAAGTATTATTGTTGTCATTTGTGTCGTTATTTATATTGTTGTTATTTATTATTATTATAGTTTGAAAGATTATGGGGTAGAAAAAAGTATCGATTAAATTAATAAATATCAACCCTGTATGGAAAATTTTCACACGGATTCTTCTATATTGACGATGAAGAAAGAAAAAAAATTCAATCTACCCAAGTATTAGATATCATAAATTCCATTATCGAAATCACCGGAGGTACGTCGAATGTGCCCAAGAAAAAACCGACAGCAATCCCGTCACGTACCCTTATATTTAATAACGACGCTCTTAAACCATCGACGCGAGGGTATTATTTGCTTCTATTCCAATCCACGAGCGCGAGCCCCACGAGATGCTTCGAGAGAGAGAGAGAGAGAGAGGGAGAGAGAAGAAACGAGCTTCGAGAGATTCTTACAAAACCCCATCCCCCTACCCCCTACTCTCTTTCTCTTAGCCGGTGTTACTACGACGCAAAACCCACGAGCATCGAACAATATGATAGACATAACCCATGACCTCGAGCGTTAACGAGAGAAAATAAGAAGTACAAAGGTAAGAGAGCAAAGAGAGAGGGAGTGAGAGAGAGACCAAGACCTTTATCTCAGCATATGCTTCGTACCTGAGAAAAAGAGACGGAGACGAGAAGAGAGAGAGAAAGAGAGAGAACCGATTCGCCCTACTGCAACAAGCGTTCTACATAGCTATAAAACCCTCGATGTAATCGCCACGATTGTGTTCGGTAAATTGGATCCGATGATCGGATCCCTTCAACACTGTACATACAGAGAATTATATAGATATATATATATGTACTTTATACATGGATAGAGAAATTCATATATATATATATTTATTTATATTTCTCTATGCATGTATGATGTACACGTATAAGACAGAGGGAAAGAGAGAGAAAGTAGAACAATCATACTTCTCTCTCTCTCTCTCTCTCTCTCTCTCTCTCTGTTTCCAAACGTGTTCATCCAACCCCTTCGCGTCCAATTTATCATTCTTTCCTCAGACTTTTTATTTTATGTTTCCTTCTCACTTCTTTCGACTCCCATGTATCCATCGCGAGATATTATTTCTTTTCGTCCCTCGCACCACGCCATTTTTTCATCTCGAGATTTATGGATCCTGGGAGATAAAGAAGAATAAAAAAGAGGAAAAGGCTTCATATTTCTTTTACTTCACGAATTTTGTTTTATTTTTCCTTCTCACGTGTCACTTTCTCTTCCTGATAAGCGCGGGTTCGAGCTAAGAAGGCGAGAGATGTTTCACGAATTTTAATCGGGACGCGCGTCGGTCGGTGAGAAATAATACTCGCTGCGTTATGGCGCCTTTGGGCGGACGTCCAACCGCCCAAACTCTCGACCGTGAGCACGATTTGTCTTCCGGCGGATAAACTCACCTTAAGCTCTTTCTCTCGACTCTCGCGTGATTTCGTTTTTCATATAAAAAAAAGAGAGAGAATTTTTATCATTTACAATGTTTTTTTTATTTTCAAAATTCTTCTCTCTCGATCGAAAATTTCAAAAAAATATAAATCTTTAATTTTTCTTCTTATTTCGTTTTAACAATAATGCAAACGACGAAAAAAGACAGTTTTTCCGGTGAAAAACAAAATGGCGGACAAAAATGTTTTTTTTGTGTCCGGATTGAAAAAAAATCGAGATAAATCTCGTATTGCGGGGAAAACGTATGACGTTGCTACCTATTAAGGGGACGACTCGTCTGCCGCGAATCGGTATTGATAAAAAAAAAATCTTTTTTTCCCCCACGGAACGTAGGTAAGCGAGTCAGGTAGACCGTGGTAGGAAAACCGGACGCTCGAGGGGTGTAGAGAAACGTACACGTAAGTGAGGAGAGTAGAGGGAAAGAAGGAAGGAAGAAAGAGGAAAGAAACGTGCAACTCGCGTATCGACGATCGATCTCGATGCGAGAGAGAAAGAGAAAGAGCCAAAGCCAAACAAGAAGCGGTCTTCGTTTAGCGCGGTAAACTACGAGAAGCTCGCCGGACTAGTCTAACGAGATGTTTTATGCCCTATCCTTCCTTCCCACGTAACATTTTCTCACATCTCGTCCTTATATCCACTCCTTTTTTACCTACGCGATTTTTCACGATCGACGATTCGACTCGTGGAATTCACTCTCGATTGAAAATTGCAGGTTTTTCAATTTTTTAAAAAAGAAAAAGAAAAATTTAATTATTCGGTCTGATCGAATATATTTCTTTCGAATTAAAATTAAAAGAACGATACGATAAAATAATTAATCGATTTCTAATTTATTCATTGATTTATTTATGTAATTATTGTATCGATATGGTTTCTTTGAAATTTTCTCCATTTTCAACGAAAATTTCTGTATTGTATCGAAACAATTCTTCAGAATATTCACGAAATACTTCAAATTCGTTCGAACACAAAATTAGAAGAAAACAACAATCATTTTCTAAATTTTCACCCGATAATTATTTTCATTTTATTTTTCAGATCAAGAGTCTTATCACTCCCAACACCTTTCTTCGTACAGCAAGCCGAATCCTCCTTTCGACCAGTCACGGCCTATTATTAGTTCGAGGGAACAACATGGACGACGAAAGAAAAAAGCAAAAAAAAAATTTTTTTTTTTATTAAAAAACAAACAAAAATCCCAAGATGAGACCGAGTACTACACGGTGGAAACAGCATGCTCCAGATCAAGAACACTCGATATCGAACAGTCTCGTCGTCGTCCTCCTCCTACCTAACCCCATCCCCCACCCCCCCTCCCTTCCACCTTACTCTCAGTCGTCGTGGTTCGCCCCACAAGAAAGAGAGAGAGAGAGAGAGAGAGAGAGAGAGAGACAGACAGACAGAGAGAGAGGATGACCGAGACCAACTCGACACAGCGACTAGATACTAGATAATAGTCCCACGGGGGAATTCGTGAGGACACGATACCTCCGCGTGTACACAAGCGTCGCTCGAAACTATTTTAATGGCCTCTCACGATCGAGAACGAAAAAAAATTGTATATGTACAAAAAAAAGAAATAAGACACATACATATATAAAATAACAAAAGCAAAAAACAAAACAAAAACGAAAAAAGGAAATAAACACGTCCAAAAGAACTAAGACGCGAGAGGAGCAAAACTGTTCGCCCACGAACCGAAGGCACGAGTTACCACCGACGATACTAATCGCGTTCCAGTAGTAACTATATACACACGTACGCGCCCATATATATATATGTGTGTGTGTGTGTGTGTCATGTACATGAAGAAAGAGGAGTATGGACCAGTCATGAAGGCTTAACAAATTATCAAGATGCATGACATCTCGAACGAGCGTCCGGACCGGGTGTGTTGTCCGTTACGGTTTAACTGATGATGCTTCTGTTGATTCAACCTGACCCAAGATTTCTCTCGAATCACCATCGAAACAAATACGAGCCAATGAA
Source organism: Netelia inedita (assembly GCA_964017225.1). NCBI lineage: Eukaryota > Metazoa > Arthropoda > Insecta > Hymenoptera > Ichneumonidae > Netelia > Netelia inedita. The sequence continues at coordinate 43,709,821 of OZ024920.1, forward strand.
GGAAAAGAGCCTGAGAGGATTGGGGAAGAGGAGAAAAAAAACGAAAAATAAAAATGAGTGACCATCGACCTTGGAATTTCGAACCCATCGTAATAATCCACCAGTGAGTTCGAAAGGTTTGAATAAAAAAAATAAAAATAAAATAAAAAATGAAAAATAGCGAATAAGAACTGAGGACAGTACGAGGAGTCATCAGGTATCGCGTGTGGAGATGATGACAGAGCGTGCTCTCGTTCAAGGTCTCACGATGTCGAGATCCACTCTTGCTGAGGGCTTTTGTCCTCTCTTCGTCTTTCTCTCTCTCTCTTTCTCTCTCTCTCTCTCTCCTGTTCTGCTTTTTCGCTCTCTTTCTTCGGGTATACGTCCATCAGTCTCTAAATCATGAATCTTGGATCGCGAGTCTACTCGGGGTTTTATGTATGATCTTTCTGCGGGCAACTCGTATAAATGAAGATCCGGTCGATATGTACGAGAGGGAGATGAAATCGCGAGAAGCACATCGGAATGATTGACGTTGAACGAGCTAAATCCTCCAACTGTCGATGTAAGCTTTAACGAACGTCTCTAAGCTGACCTCCTTACCCTCCCTCTTCATTCTCCTTCTCATCCTCTAAATCTCAGCCGGCTCGTGCCAATTCTTCGAAATCTCGCAGTAATGTACGTTTTTTTAAATACCTATCAAAAAATCATCATTTCTGCCTATCTTATTAAAAAAAACTATTTTTCTTCAATTTATTGATGCGAAAAATGTATTTATTGCATTCAATTAAAAATGGGAGCAATCAAAATAGTAATATTTAATATAAGTTGCAAATTTGTATTTTCGCCAAAAAAGAAAAACATATTTTTCAATGGTATGTGGTACTGGTCACGCAGAGCCTACGTATATGGTCCTACATAAACGTGTATATATATATATATATATATATATGTATGTATACAGGTTTTAGTATATAGACGGCGTGTGTACGACGTGTGGGCTCTCTTCGCGTAATCAAAGTAAGTAGACCCCCGGCGAGGTGGAGAGAATAACGATCCGACTCGCCCACCGCTGAGACACAAGGCCCCCGTGGGCCTTCTGCGGGAGCTTGGGACTTCTCACATTCGTACGTACATACGTACATATATATACATATATATGGTACGTATATATGGTACGAGACCGCTGTGCGAGAAGTTCCGAACGCCGATGAGTGTATTATTATACGTATGGTATCGTGCCAGGACATCTGGACCTCCGGCCGCATTCAATTTCATAATCGTATAATGGACGAGAGAGAGAAAGAGAGAGAGAGAAAGAAGGAGAGAGAGAGAGAGAGGGAGAGGGAGAGCGAGCTTCTCTTTCAAACTGCTCGACCACGTGACCCATACGAACGAAAAATAGAATTTTGTTCCTACCTCGAAGCGAGACGTTCGAGCATCGTTAAAAATTCGATATCGTAAAACGATCACGATTCGACAATGATCGAACTTCCGTCGATAATAAATCTCAAAAATCAATGATGAGAGAAATAAAAAAAAATATCCAATCGATTATTCTTTCTAATCGTCGATTGTTATTTATTTCAAATAAATTATACATTTTTTTTTTTTTTTTGTATCGACATTTATTCCTCTATAAATCGATTATGATAATCCGCCGATTATATTTCAACTTCGTTACGGTCTTTTCAACAAGAGGCTTCATTGACTTTTCGAGTCTACGTTGATGAGCTTTTTACTCGGAAATTATAACGTCAAGATTAAGATTTTCTTCGTTTCTTCGGCCCTCGTCTCGTATACCTCGCACTTTTCACTATCCCCCCGAGACGACTCTCGGATCTTTAGAAGAGGAGCTTGAGGAGTAATTATATGCGGGAACCACCCACGCAGTAGTCGCTGTAGAGCGGATATAACCGAGACGACGAGAAGGATGAGATGCACGGACGGCGGAACACGAGGGTGGTATACATTCACATATATTTATATATATATATACATATATCATGAAATACACTCACACACACACACACACACATATATATATGTATATATATATATACAGTGAGTGTATTTCATGATACACTCTCCGATGTTGGTGCACGCAACGAGTGAATATAGCGAACGCGAGAGCTCCTCTCGCGAGGCGCGCTCTTCGAGATCACTCGCCGTAGCTTCCGGCGATAAGAAATGCGCGCGCGCACACGCGAGCGAGAGAGACGAAAAGAACACGATTTACAGAAGGGAGTTTACGTTGTGGCGCCGGCTCGTTCGCCGTTTTCTCGAATTCGTAATTAATTGGAAGTTCGCCAATCTGATTCGTGGCACGCATTCGCGTATATATAGCAAGTTCGCGCTCGTTTTATACATCCCTACGTCGCGTGGGGATTGTCAATGGTCGCGATATACACACTCGAAACGAACTCCCAACGAAGTTCATTCACGTACGAAAGATTATTTTTTGTTTTTTTTTTTTGCTCGATCGATTCGAATTAATTCGAAACTTTGATCGAAGCCAATTTTATACTCGAGGGATTTATCGAATCTATCTGGGTGGAAATGAATGTCATTGTTATCGGCGTAGAATGATTTTTATGATTTATTTCGTTTTATGAAGAAAAATTGTATCTCGCAATTAAACCAAAAAAAAAATCAACATTGTTGAGATACAATTTTTCTCCACAAGACAAAATATTTCGGAAAAAATCATTTAACCACGATAAAAATGACATTTATTTCCATCGTCGTAGAGTGAATATCATTAGAATTTGGAATTAATTCGAATCAAAGAAAAAGCAAGAATAATATTTTTTAAATTAAAAAAAATATTAAAAACATATCATGATTTTTTTAATTTTTTCAACGAGTCACTCGTATATCAGAAGATTCACCAGTGGAACGTTGAAGATACGCTCGTCGTGGTGGAAGCTCGCGTCGCATCGAGTGTACGTAGATATAGTCGCGTAGGCTCGTGGTGTGGCTCGCTCCGCAGGAAAGAGAAACTTTCTAATTAGGTGCGAGCGATGTAGCTCACGAGCCGAGCTACGAAGTCGTGGAGACGCGCGCACTGCACGCACACCAACGACGCTATCGTCCCACTGCCAGACTTTATGACGTGTATATACGTCAAATATTCATACACACACACACACATATATACATATATATATATGTTTCTATATACTTATATATATATATATGGGGGGGTGCGTGCATGTGCGCGCGCATGTGTGTGTGTGTGTGTGTGTGTGTGTGTGTGTGTGTGTGTGTGTGTGTGTGTGTGTGTGTGTGTGTGTGTGTGTGTGTGTGTGTGTGTGTGTGTGTGTGTGTGTGTGTGTGTGTGTGTGTGTGTGTGTGTGTGTGTGTGTGTGTGTGTGTGTGTGTGTGTGTGTGTGTGTGTGTGTGTGTGTGTGTGTGTGTGTGTGTGTGTGTGTGTTTGCAAATATAAAGTTAGCGCAAACTCGCACTCGAACATTTTCGAACTCACGGTGTAGAAAACATGTTCACGTACCTATGTATTACGGTAGGCCCGTGACTAATACCAAAGCGAAACGAGGAGGAAACGTCATTTACCGGTATCCTCATTACGGAGTCACGCCGGCTCTTCTGGCCGTTACGGTTTACGAACATTTAATAAAAATTCGCGTTGTAGTATTGTGGGTCTCGCTAACGAGCCAACTGTGTGAATTAATGAAGAATCAAAGGAGCGTGGTTTTTTTCTTTTTTTTTGCTTTTTTATTCTTATTCGTACGAATTTGTACCAACTAATTGTAAGTATATCCGCGTATGAACGACGAAGGGAATTATTTTTATTCACGCGTTTGCAAATATTTCTCGCAAATTTGACTCTTGTAAATATATTTTAGCCATTTACAAAAAAATATTTCTTCGACCAAAATAAATCGTTAGAAATATGAAAAATGTAATTCAACAAATTTATCGATATTGAATTAAACTAATGTTACGATTTATTTAAACGTTACTTATACGTTAATTATAACCATTATTAATCCAATATTTCTAGTAGAGGAAATATGTGAGGTAGTTAGACAATTTGAAAACATAGCGAGAAGAAAGGAGATGGAGAAGGGGGCTGTAAATAGGTGAAAATGCAAAAAGGGGAAAGGGAGTAAATGTGAAGATGTAGATATAGAAACTAAGGAAATATAGTAGAAGGAAGAAAGGAGACCGAAAGGAAACTATTAGAAAGTAGGATTGGATGTAAGGAGTAATGTAAAAAACCCGCAAGGGTAAACATGGAAAATAAAGATTACAACTACTCCAATATTTCATTATCATTGAATATTTCCCAAACGAATTAAACGAATAAAAAAAAACACATTTTTTTTCATCACGTCGCATAAAAACACGTTTACTTAGTAAAAAAGAAAAAAGTATCGAGCAAAAATGTCTTTAAATACGAAAAAACTTGAGATAAAGAAAAAGTAGCGAGTGCGTATAGGACAAAAATGGACCACGAGCTGAAGATACGAGATCGAGAGAGTGCTCGATCCCGCGATCTTGGACTTGGTCGAGTCTCGAGACAGAGACAGAGAGGGAGAGAGAGATAGAGAGAGACCGAGTGTAACAGGAGTCGAAGTCGTACAGTGGAACCCGAGTAAGAAAATTGGATTAAAGCGGCGTTGAGACGTCTGCCTACACAGCATCCACCCCTCCCCCTTCATCCCAACATCTCTCTCGCTCACTCTCACTCTCTCTCTCTTTCTCCCATCGCGCGAGTATACGCTATAAATTCGCGTTCTTCGCTTCTCTCCCTCGTTTGTAGTTATTCCGCTCTCCTCGCGCTGGCTATCGCCGTGAAATGAGATGAGAAAAGGAGTAATACGTTCTGTTTGTACGTGGAAGTATAGAATAAGAAATCCCCCTCCCCCTGGCTCTCGGGTTCTCGACATCGGAGCTCTCACACCCTTAAGACGACGCACATACGTAAGTATAGTCGTTTTTACGTTTTCATTTTATATTTCTTTTTCGCATTTTTGTTTGTTTTTTCTCAATTCTCCACGCGGCAAGTGCAACCCGTTGAGAACCAGTTTAACCTAGTAATGGGTTAGGTGATACAACTTCCCTTTTCTCGTTCAAAGATGAGACGATTTTTCCGAACGTTTCTCCCTCTCGCCCACCCCATAGCCTCCCCTATCTCACTCTCTCTCTCGCGCTCTGTCTAAAACCCGTTCGACTTTCCGATTGGTTCGATCCGAGACGGTTTTCTCTCTCTCTTTCTCCGTCTCTCGTTCGATTTTTATTTTGCGCAGCAACTTCTTCACTACACGCACGCTCCGGCATTCTCTTTTTTTTTGTTTTCAACGTCTCTTGGTCTCCTTGCTCCTTCCACTCTTTTCTATCTCTCGGAACGTACGTGATGTACATACACGGATAACTAGACCGGCTTGTTCCTCCTCCTCCTCCTCCTCCTCCTCCTCCTTCATCACCCTCTCTTTCTCTCTCTTGCCATGTGTTTTTACCCTGATTCTCTTATTATTATTCGTCTAGCGAATCTCTCTCTCTCTCTCTCTCTTCTTCTTCACAAATACACGAAGAGCAATCACACGGTATAAACTAGTCGTTACCCTCGATGCACCTGCCCCGGAGTCGTTGGTCTTACTTCTCCTCTGCCACATATACGAGTCGCGCGGAAGAAACCTATTTCTCATTTCTAGCTCGAAATATTTTTTTATCCCCACCCTCACCCCTCTTGCCACTTGTTTCTATATTACAATTAAAATTTAGCAAAATGAAATTTTTGCTTCAATTCTTAAAAGGGTTTTTTTTTATCAAAAATTAGTTTCTCAATTAGCAAAAGGAAAAAAATAGTGTAATTTATTAATATTCGTTTTATTTCGAGTGAAATGAATTTTCCTGTAAAAAAAGAAAATTCTCAACGGCGTTGGTATAATCGCGAATATTCTTCGCATTTAACTTAAATGCGCGAACTGGGTACGTTTATTCTCCCCGCACCCCCACCCCCACCCGGGCGAACTTTGTACTTTCGTTCTCATAATTTTCCTCGACGTCCTACAGCCTGAGCGAAACCCCAGTGAAATATTGCGTTCGAGGCAACGAGGAAAAGTGATAAAAAAGAAGAAGAGAGAAAAAAACGTGACGAGAGAGAAGTTTTTTTTTACGAAAAAAAAAGTAAATAAAAATAAGAAAAACGATACAAACAAAACGGAAGACACGCGTACGTGCCTCGACGATAATATTTACATCTTGAAAAAGCGAGGCTGTACCGTGTGTCACGTGGTTGACGTTGGAAAGGCTTTAAAACAAAATTTAACTATTCATTGTTCCTGTGTTTGTGTGTGTGTGTGTCTTGGCCAAGTCTCCTCACTGTAATAATGAGAATTCTGAGCGCGCGAGAAACTCAACGACGACGATGAACGGAACAAGATCCGGACTTTCCGTCTTTATATCTTCCTTTTTTCTCGGAAAATTTCTGTCTCGCTACATTTTTGCAGTTCCGTCTACCACCCCCTACCCCCACCCACCCATCCACCTCCCACTCTTCGTTGCCATCTTCCTCGCTCGTCCTCTTTTTCTCTATCTTTCTTTCTCTCTGTGGGTTCTCTTCAAGTTCCGTGCGGAGAATTCGCTCGGTCGCCTCGAGTCTCAATGCTCCTAATTACGAGCGAAGCAAGGAAGGAAATTAAGGCGATCGCTACGGGAGAGAGACGAAGGGTTCGGTGAACGTACGAAATAGTGGCTGGACGAAGGAGAAAGAGGGTGAAACGGAGTAATGAAAGAATGATAATGATCGAATGTGCGAGGAGGGAAGGAAGGAGAGAAGGGATGAGGAAGAGAACAACAGCGTTCTTCAGGGGGTGGGAAAGGACGCGATGGGAATTTTTGGGACGAGTACCTACAGTTCGTGATTGGGATTTAACGATCGCGACAGCGAAATTTCACAAATTTAAAGAATGAGTTCCATTCGATGAATTTTTATGGGAATAAAAACGTTGTTCTCTTTCCATCAAATTAAAGATTTTTAAAAAATAAATTTCAAATAGGGTCAAAAATTGTATTCGAATAATAAATAATAAATAATATTACGATATGAGAAATAAATCCTGAGTTCAAACAAATCCTTGAATTCGATATAACTATTTCACGAATTTGATTTATTTGAATTTGATTCTTCTTATTTATATATATATATCTATATTTTTATATAAATACAAGAAGAAAAAATATTTAATCGAGACAATTTTGCGAAACGAATACGAAACAAAAAAACGTTAATTCGAACACATCTGTAATTTGAATAAAATCGATGGAATAAAACCGGATAATTTACTGAGACGAATGTAATGAAAGCTTTAATGAGGTAATTAACGACAATTGGTCAATTTTCCTACCAAGGTCGTATTTGATATTAATCTACCACCCCCCCCCTGCCCCCGCCGCCCCTTAATTTTCCTCGAAGATTTACCCGGATACCGGATATAAAAGAAAAATTCATTTTATCTCCAACCCCCCTCCTCTGCTGCCTCTCTCCTTCTCGTTCAAGAACCCCGTAGCAGTCTCTCGTCGAGACCTCCGCGATTCCGTACCACGTGATTGCAGGTGCGCGCCAAGGGATAACTCACGGTTCGCACGCGTGCATGCCACTCATACATACAGCCAGAGGAAGAGAGAGAGAGAGAGAGAGAGAAAGAAGGGTTGAAACATCGGACGCTGGATTATCAACGGCAATCAACTCCGCTCGTCTTTTGTGGCGAATATCATCTCGAAGATAAGTGAGAGCGACCTCGACTGACCCGGGTTATACCCGCGTTAAAAACATTCTCGTCCCTTCCCCGAAGACAATATGAAAAAAAAAAAATTAAAAAAAATTAAATAAAACTCAAACAAGCCCAAGACACTTGAAAACAAATATTTACAAATATTGTATTTAAAAAAAAGCAACTACGAAAATAAATAATTGAAAATCAAAGAAAAATGTAGAGAAATTAATCAATTTCAGAAAAGAAATCAATTAATCAAAGTGAAAAGAAGAAATTTACAAGTAAAAAAAAAGAGAGAAATAAATCGAAACCGTCGATTCGTTAGTTATTCGGTCACAAGCGTTCTCACCCCCGTTCACGTCGCGATAGTCTCCCTCGTCCGTGGAATTTTCACACGCTCCCATATACAAACAGAGAGAAATAGAGACAGAGACAGAGACAGAGAGAGAGAGAGAAAAAGAAGAAACAACATAGAAGAGAAGAAAAAAAAGGAAAAGAAAAGAAGAAAAAAACGTCCCTCGATTATGCATTAGCTAAACGTACTTGCCGAGTCGGTATTCGCAGTCGCCGGTGGCTAAGACCGTGAAGAATCTGCATACATATGCATCGTGGGACTCGCGATGAGAACAAGACGGAGGAGGAAGAGGAGGAGGAGGAGGAGGAGGAGGAGGAGCGCGACCGCCTTGAATCCCAGAGCTATAAACGTGGAATAGATTGATCGCGAGGGGAACGAGAGACGGTCGCGCCTCGTCTCGCACGGTGAGAAGGAACCCCCTCCCCCCACCCCCCACCCCCCTCGTCTTCTCATCCCCGTATGCGTGCGCGGTATTCATCCACGTGGAATTAAGTCGTGAATTAGAATCGCGCGTTAGAAGTCGAGAGGAGAGACGTGCGTTGTGACAATAATGTTTGTTTCTCTCTCTTTTTTTTATTATCTTCTGTTTTTTTCTCAACCGCCATTCCTTCGTTTTTTTCGCGAAATGAATCGAATTTTCGTTAGAGAACGATCTTCAATAATTGTATCGTATTTGTGGTTTTTTTAAAAATTAAATTTAAAATTTTTTGCATTTTTTTTTAAATTTATTTTTGTCGTATTTTGTACGGGGATTTTTGTTTTGATTTTGTTTTTTATTATCGAAGAGAGAGAGAGAGAGAGAGAGAGACGTTGCGACGAGCGAGCGTTGTAGAAAGCTAGAACTGTCGAGGGCCTTACGCATGCATTTTGCAATACTCGCCGGTAGCTCTGCCCGCGCGCTTCCACGACGTCGAGTAACCGTACACACAGTGGTAAAAGTCGTATTGGGACGGACGGAGAGTCGCTTTTTCTACTAGCGTCGCACGCACGGCCTACGCGGCGCGTCGTGTAGCGCGCACTTGGCGCGCGCACTCTTCTACCCTCTTGAGCAACCCCCCCCCACCCGCCGCCGCACCGACCAAACGACTGCCGCGGCCATCGTTTATAAAGTCGACCGTAAACAGAGACGACGCCACTCCATCGCCATTAGCCCAACGTCACACAAGAAAAACTTCCGCCTTTCTAGGCTAACATGCAAATATCGATCGGGCTTGGACGTCGGATCGACGATACGTGACACGATCGGTATCGTCGATACCGTTCTGTCATCGATACTTTGGTCGATCGTTGATTTTTCTTTTTTATTCTTTTCGTTCGATCGAATTTATTGGAAATTCATTATACTCGAATTGGCTTGATAAGCTTGGATCGTAACGATGATAATAATAATAATAATAATAATATTCATAATGAGTAATTATAAGAATTAAATATTTTTATCGGTAATTGCTATGAAATAGGAATGAAATAAAGAGAAATAATTGAAAATTCGTAATTAAAATGATAATAACAAGGTGATTTAATATCAAGCGGAAGTTATAAGGAAATGTAGGTAGGAAATTAAAGAAAATAATTAAAAAATTCGAAATAAAAGTATAAATATTAAATGAAATTAATTTCAATCAGATTTTCATAAAAAAATAATACAAAATATAAATAATTCAATTTAATTCGTTCGTAACGATAATTTCGATCGACCAAATTGACCTTCGACTCGAGGGAATAAATTGTACGGTTTTGTACATCCTCGAAGCTCGTACGTTAATGCGTTATTAGAAAAAGGAAAACGACGTTAATGAGAAATGAGAAAATTATGATGATTAATTTGTGGAAAAATTAAATTTCGCGCATCACTCTGAGAATGAGAAAATTGTGAGACGGCTTTCAAGCAGGATGGTGTCGCGTCTTTGTCAGTTTGCCGAGATAATACGAGGTGGATGAGAGAGAGATAGAGTGATCGAGCGAGAAAGAGAAAGAGAGAGGGTGTTTCTGCACGCCCAATAGAGGATAGTGCAGTGTGTTGTCTACTTTCACGCGCGAAGGAAGGCGAGAGCAAAGGCCGCCTGGCGGAGAGAACCGGCGTATAACGAGGATAAGAGCTCTCGCATACACGAGAATACACACACACACACACACAAAGAAACGGTGCAACACAATACAGAAAGTATTACACGAGTCTGAGAGAGAAAAAGAGAGAGGTGGAGAGCAACAAAGTTCAGACGTTCACCGTTGTTGCCTGCACGATTCTCGCTGTACACTAGCATCACCATTCGTTACTATATAATGCAGCTTTATAGCTCTTATATAGAAGTGCCTGCGATTTCACGTGACCCTTCTCTTTCTCTTTTCGAGATTTTTTTTTTCATCTTTTTTTTTCTTTTTCTTTTTTCATTTATCCAGTCGTTCTCCCTACTCGAACTTTCCTTCTCCCACCAGCGCTTTTATATCGACTACTTTCGTCAATATTAATTTTATAAACAAAAATTCGTCCGTTTGTTATCGGTACTTATCGCTGATTAATCATTTTTCGAGCAATTAATTATAGGTAATTTATATTTTTTCCGTACCGTTGGGTGAATTATTTTTTGTTTTTTTATGATGTGTTTGAAGGTTTTGAGGTCGTTGTAGATTTGTATTTGTATTTTTTTTTTTTTTTTTTTTTTTTGCAAATTTGATTCGTTTCTCGGGGCATGATTGGTGGACTGGCCAAAAAGTAATTGCGTTTTTAATACACGTATGTCTATAGGCATCTGTGGGAAAAAAACGCAATTACTTTTTGGCCAACGTAATATTTACTGTTTTTTTTTTCAAAGTAATTTTTACCCTCATATTTAGCGAGGATGAAGCTGTTTCGAGACGTCGGGCAATTTTGCGCGTATTTACGAAATTGGATGGATTACATTTTTATGCGATTTTTCATCGATTATCGTCGTTTAACGACTGAAATAATCGCGCTACGTTTTACCACGCTTCGATTCGCATTCTTATTTCTTTCATCGGTGTAATGTAAAGAACGGACGCCATTTTCTAGAATCGTTTTCTCGCAAATCACGCGATAACAATCGTTATAATTTCACCCGATTCTTTACTTTTCCCTTATTCCACGGTTATTTTCCCATTTTTTTTCTTTATTCCACTTTGAAAATAACAATTTCTTCATATCCTTCCGCGCATTCGTAATATTTTATCGTCGTCATTACGGCAAATGTACGTCTGCCGTACGAGTTATTCGCAATGATTTATCGTGTTTCACGAATTTCTAACTTTTACAACGTTTTTTCTTTCTTTTCGTTCATTCGCAAATTTCTACATACAATTACATTGTTTTTGTTATTTCTCGTCGTAAATTGTTGCACATTTTTGTGACGATCGATATCAACGATACGAAAAATTGTTTCTCGATTAAATTCGCTGTTGACTTCAATTTTTTTTGACTAAATTAGAGCTAATTTAAATTTTATTAAAAAGTACTTTAGAAATACCTCAAACTTGTTGTGATTGCTTTTTTAAAATTTTTTTGTTTCAATAAAATTTGCAAATTTTTGAATTTTTGCACTTGTCGATAAAACAATTACCGATCCAACAAAATATTTCAGTAATTACATTAATTCTTGTTCCTGATTCTCTTTCGATTTTGTTCTAAATAAAATTTGCATTTTTTCCCAATTTCTTGCCCTCGTCGAAAAATCAATTTAAAATTTAAAATAATTTTTTCACCAATTACATTAATTTCTATTTTTACCTGTAATCCGACTCTCTCTCAATGAAATTCTCGATTTTATCCGCTATTTTCAACGATCAAAAAATAATCTACTATTTATTTTTCGAAAAACACAAAAAAAAACAAAAAACAAAAAAAAATTCTAATAAAAATCTTGAATAATCCTTACCTTTCTCGACGTTTCGATGACGATCGCTGCTCGCTGGGCTAGTGACGATCGGTTGTTGCGGGCTAACCGGCGTCCTCGGTTCCTCGCCGTGCGCCAGAAGAACGAGACGAGACGCGATAACGAGCGCCAAACATTTCGCCAGCATCATTTCTCAAATCTTGTTTCTTCCAACTTTTCTTTTTCTTCCCCCGACCCCCCCAAACGGTCGCCACTTTTATCCTTTTTCGCGGAGATGCACTTGCACACCAAACCCAACCCAAACCAAACCCAAACCCAAACCAGCGACGCGTCTCACCTCGAGTAATCGTCGAAGCGCGTCACGAGGCGATTACATTTTTTTTCAATATTAATTCACAATCCGCCCGAAAAGTTTGAGGCACGATGATACGAGTCACGGGAGCAAAAAAAACGAAACCAAAAAACACACACACAAAAGACAAAATTCTCTGGTCCGGAATTAAAAATTTATCGAACTAATGAAACTGGCCATTTTTTTATCTTCAGGCGCCAAACGAAAGGACCGAAGGGGACAGGAACAAAAAAAAATCTATCGACCGATCATTTTTTTTCGACGAATAAACGATCTATTTTTCTCTTTTGTATCAATCGCTCGATTAATTATTTAATAGAACGAAGAAAAAAAAACAGTAACAAAAAAATAATAATAAGCCTACGGCACTGCACAGTCACGTTTCTAATTTAAAAATCCTTTCGAATATCCTTCGTGCGCGATACTCTTTTGTTATTATTATTTTTTTTAGTTTAGTTTTGTTTCTTTAAAACATCATCGCGATTTTAATCGTTTTCTCGTCACACCCGCGATTTAATTATTCTCTCTATGTATCTGTCCGTGTCTCGCACTTGCGCGCCCCCGGGGGGTTTCGCGCGTTCGTTCGTAGCCGTTTGTTTACGTTCCGACGAGAACGCGATGCTACCTGTATTTGAAGAAGTGTGCCTGGCGCACAAGTCCATGCCGCACTGCTGGCGAACGGTCAGGTGTTTCAAGGAGGCCCGCGCGCCTTTACTCGCCGGCCAATAACCGACATCTCGCGGACAGTCGCCGAACTACGCTAGTTATCTTCCATCTCGCTCGCTCCCGCGCTTGTTTACTCCCTCGCTCACTCTCTCGCGGTCGCTCTCACGCTGTGTGTTAGTGGCACACCTCGCAGGCCTGCCAGGTACGCGTGTCTACATTCGATCGTAACCAACACGCTTGAGAACGAATTTCATTCATGGGAAACGCGCAACCGAGACGACGACTCACCCTCGCCTCACCCCCACCCTCTCCCTCCTTCTATCGATGTATACATATATGTTATACGATCAAGTTCGATATTATATTTATCGCAGGACGTATGTATGACAAGAACCTATGACAAAAATTGCAAAAATGAACATAAAATTGTAAAAAATTGGTTAATTTTTTTAATTAATATTCGCCAATGATCCGTTCGAAGGTTTTTCCGACAATTTTTTTTTTGAGGAATACAAATTTTCACCGTTAAGCGCAATTTTTGTATTTGTTTGCAGTGGATAGAAAAATTGTAAAAAAAAATAAAAATAAAAGGTTTGAAAATATTGTTATGCTTGACATTGAAATTCAATTTTTAAAAATTATGAAAAACAGATATTTTCACGCCAGTTACACTGAAATTGTCCCATTAAGGAAATAAAATATAATAGAATAATTTTAAAAAAATGTCTTCGACCGAAAATTGTTTAATTCGTAATTTGATCGAGATCCATATTTCATTCGATCGTCGTAAAATAATTGTTTTTTTTTGTTTTTCAAAAATAAAATCGACTCGCTAAGACGTCAATTAATTCGATTAACGATCGTATCGTCCTCGAAATCGTCGAATTTCGTAACTTATCGAAATAAGAAATTTTTCATCCGCTAGAAATAAATTATTCTTTTTTTTATTTCAATTACACAAACACGATTAATTTCCCTCGAGTAAAAATTCCTCGAGCTATCAGCGATTGTATGAAATACTTTTTAATCGATAGATGGAATAATTGTTTTAATTAAACGAAAGAAAAAACAAAAACAACAAAAAAACTGAGCCCGACTAACGACCGGAAACCGTGTGTAATTTGAGACTCGGCGAAATGAATTTGGCGTTTTAACGAAACGGTTGAACGAACAGTCATCAAGGACGCAAAAGAAATTTGATTACATGCTCGGGGAGCATCAGCTCAGAAAAGTACAATCCCCACCGGATATATACGAATACACGATGGCGTAGTATTCGTAATTTTGCGCAAAAAAAAAAATTTTTTAAATAAAAAGTTCGCGTGCCGCTTCGGCACGAGGACGAGAGTTGTACGAAGAGAAAGAGTGGAGGAGAGAAGGAAGAGCAAGAGGGGGTTTTAGGACTGAGAGGGAGAGAAAGAGAGAGAAAGAGAGAGAGAGAGAGAGAGAGAGAGAGAGAGAGAGAGGACAAGAATCCTCGGTGACTTCCTGCGCGCGTCGTCGCGCAAGGATTTCGCAATAGCTCGAGCGGGACGGTCACGAGAGTTACACGGTGCAGCAACCTCTCGCGATGATACCGACTGCCCCCCCATGGTCTTCGTGCCTTTTCCGCCCTCACTTTTGCCTTCTCTCTCGCTCCACCACGCTGTCTCCAGGCCATTTAATTAAAGGCTCTCGGTCGCACGCGAACCGGCTTCGTCGCCAGGAGGAAACGCTGAAACGACAAGGAGAGATAGAGATAGACAGAGGGACAGAGAAATCTTTGTTTCTTTTTTTGCAACTCTTCGGTCGGGAGATGAAGAGACAGAAAAATTTCTGTTTTTTTTCTTCCTTTTCGACTTTTGACCAGGAAGTTGCAGAAAAAAAGCGAGAACGAGAATTGCTATACTCGTAATCTATGCGAAATTTCCTATAGAGAAAGTTATTAGTGAAGACATTTTGCTAAAAAAAAAAGCAAAAAAACGTATCGTACGTCTCGCTAAAGTCGAAAATAACGATCGACTTCCGGGATTTGGGAACGGGTCGGAGGGTCGACTTTCCTCACCCCCCCCCCCCTTTAAATAATTTCATAGGGTTGTTAAGAAATAGAGAATTTCACGAAGGAGACTAATAAAACTTGCTTAAAGGTAAAAATTGAAAAAAACGTAAAAATTCATTAAAAAAAATTTTTGACCAATTAATTGCACAATATCGAGGCTGGATTTATTAAATTTTGTAATCTAGAGAAGATTTTCTGCCTAACAAGACGAATATAACACGATTTTTTTTTAAATCCTGACGTAGACTCGAACCGAAAGTCGGTTCTCGGCACTTAAAATCGAAAATTTATTATTTACCCTTCCAATGATAATCTCTCCTCTCACATAGCATAAAATATGCGTTAATAATTAACCGCGCGAGCTCATTCGCTACCTCGGAACATCAACGAGAAGATAAAAATTGACGTATGCTTGTCCGCCTCGAAAAAGGGCGACGTGTTGTATTTTTTTCGTTGTCTATTTCTTTTTTTTTTTTTAATATTCTCCTCCTCTCGCGAGAATACGTCTACCCGAGTACGAGTAAGCCCGAAGGATATTAGCGAGATCCTCGTATTACAGGACCGAGGAATAAGTCCTGCGGAGTGTACGAGGTGGATACAAGAAAAAGGAAGAGAGATACGTCTCCTCGTACACGAGAAAGACAGAGAGAGAGAGACCGAGACGGTCAGCATGGCACGAAATTTATCGCTTCAAATTGGTCGCAAAGTGCGCCGTAAATCTTTGAAATATTTACGACGATACGCGCTTATGCACGCTCGAGAGACGCACGAAAGCGAGAAAGAGACAGAAAGAGAGAGAGAGAGAGAGAGAAAGAGGGAAGAGAAAAAGCTCCCGATGGCATCGCCCTTAAGAACTTCCCTTCCAAGCAAACTCGAGAGAAGAATGAAGAATCGTTTCATCGAGAAACGTCCGGATATCTTCTCGAATCTGTTTTCTCGAATAATCCAACCTCGTCCATCCTACAAAATTATAAAACGTTATTTTCTTTTAACGAAGAATGTAAGGAAGTCTACTCACAGTGAAACACCATCGTCGATTGTGCGTGCCGACCTCGTGAATTTATTCGCATTTCCGCACGATCGAAGAATAAGAAGAAGAAGAAAAGAAGAAGAAGAAGAAGAAAAGACACGTCCGATGGTTTCTCGGACATTTCGCCAGGAACGCAAAACCGAGGAGAGAGAAACCGAGGAAGCGATAAGAGTGAAATAGCCGCGTGTAAAGCGGGACTACCGTCGATCTTTCCTCGGCGGTGCATCAACCCGCGGGGGAAGAGAAATAAAGAGTGAGGTACGAGGAGGCTCTCGCAGAGCAGGGGGAGCAATTTCTCGTCGGTGCACTTTGCCTGCACCTGCCGGAAGTGAACGATCGCACCGGGGAAAACCTGTTCGAGATAGCTCACCGACGAACTTACGACTCGGAGACTCTACTGACTCTTCTTCTTCTTCTCCTTCTTCTTCTCCTTCTTCTTCTTCTTCTTCTTCTTCTTCTTCCTCTTATTCCAGCGCACGCAACATAACTAGAGGAACTTCGGTCGAGTTCTCAAGTCCACTCGGCTATTTTCTATTCGAATGTACACCGAGAAGTAAACCTCAGGAAGAGTACACTTCGCGAAGAAGTTGAATAATATTGAAGTTGTAATCATCTGTGAAAAAAGAATATTGGAAAACTTTACTCGTAACCGCATTGAAAGACTTTTTCGTCCGAAACCATAATTGAGGAATATACAGTAAGCTTTTTCCGATATCAAGACTCGAGAATCGAAGCTCATACTCGCTACAATTTTCTATTCAAACTTTCCACCATCTTCGTTCACCACCTGAGACCAATTTGTCATTCTATCGATAATCTCGTTGCACCTGTTGCCATGATAATTCGAGCCTTGACCAATCTCTTGTTTTATTGCCTCTATCGCCATTTTTTTAATCCGATCGCTCCATACCAAGAATCACGAGTTTGAATTTAGAAGAAAATAGATCGGAGTAATCCGAAGGTCGTTTGGAAGAAACTAAATCGAGTATAAGGAAAAAATAGTCAACGAGTACCAATTGACACGAGTCTTATTGAGAATAGTATCTACGTCAGTGCCATATTAGCAATAAATGGCGATAGGCAGTCTGTCGAGAATGGTCGGTACAGTGCGAAAGGAAGCTTGGTCTTGTACGTCTCCCATGGTTCTCGAGACGCGAGAGTCACGTGGAGAGGACACCTGTTGCCACCAGCACGACAGCGAGTCCAACTGGCAGACTGGCAACTGGCGACTGCGAATACTACGACGTCGACGACGACGAGGATGATGATGATGATGATGATGATGATGATGATCGTGAAATGACCGAGGGCTTTTGTGTTTTGTGGCTATGCCCGACCTGGCACTCACCACTTCCTGACATTCTCCGTGTACAACGCCTCGAGCCTCGCCGAGAACCGCAATGAGTTTTAAAGAAAGAAAAGAAGAAAAAAAGGAGGAGAATCGAATGGAATAAAAGGAGAAAAAATTATCGAACCGAGTAGAGGAAGATCGAGACTCTCGTTCTTCGTTTTTTATTCTCATTCAGGATTCATGACCAGTGTTCCGGAGAGGAAGAAACGCGTTGAATCGCGAGGTACGTCGACTAGGCGAATTTAGTTCCTCGAGTTCTCACGCACAGGCAACGTGAGCGAATAAACGACTTCGGGTTTGCCTGTACCGGACGCATTTCTTCTTGGCCTTTGTCGAGTCGACGAGATTCTTTCTCTCGGCAAAGAGCTCGCTGGAGGATCTCGTGATAGAGCTACTTGTGGTAATCGTCGAATCGAGAACTTGGCGTTTTACGAGACTCCTCGGGTGCTCCTTTGGCCATGGTTAACGTATGGAAAACTCGAGCTCTCTTGTAAATCCCGGAACGTAAAGATTTTCGTTCTACGGATGGGCTTAGAAGGGCGAACGATGAAAACTCGAGATGAGAAAATTCCGAAACCAGAAACTATATTACTACGTCTGTTTATTTTCCATTTTTCTTGCTTCTATCTATTCTACGAATGTTTTATCCCCTACTGTTTATTTGTACCATGCTCATCTACATTCGTGGACGACTCGAAACGTTTTAAACTCTCCACTCTTGGACAATCTCGCACGAAAGATCTCGTTCAAGTTCCTCGCACATTGTGCCTATAGAAAAACTTTTAATGTGCGTTTATACACAGCCAGATACGACAACAGGCAGAGCGGAACACACAAGAACGATACCATGCTCGTATGATCAGTGAAGCATTGTTTGCCAATTTATTTTCATTCGCTTTTTTGTCTCGTTTCTTACTCGACGAGTAACCGCTACTCGAGGCAGGCTAACAGGTACGATCAACCTGTAACGTGAATTGAAATACGACTTTGGAAATGTACTTGAGAATAGTTGATTTGGATAACAAGATGAAAACTTTTTCAAGAAGTTACGCACATCTGGTATATTAACAAAAATAAGAACAGGATGATATTCGCAAGAATTTTCTTTTCGTACAATTTCAATGAAAAAAGGGACAAGGAAAACAGTTCAACTGGTTTATTCTTTCGCTTATCTTTCCTTCGTTCTTTACCCAATGTTCTATCGGTTCGACAACGATTCTGTGTCTCTCGGACCGAACAATGGGCATTCCCGGGATACATACACGCGAATAGCAGTACAGCTTGTATACATCTAGCCACGAGTAACGCACACACGTGGTGTTTTGTGTGCGAGAAGGCACGAGAGACCAACGCCGGGCAAAATTCCCAGGAGTTCAGTGCTCGAGAAACGTAACGATAGGGAACAAAAAATCTATGTACGTGTCTGCAACTTCTCTCTCGTACGGTACACTAAAACCCGTGCGAATTTGATTCTTTTCATTATTTAATATCCAGGCACTTTTAGACTTTTCGCCCCGGTGAAACATTCTTCGAAGGAATAAAGAGATTTGAGCTTATGTTTGTATTTTTTTGAGATTAAGTCATCTTGTACAAGATTTGTTTACACAAAATTCGATCGAATGGAATTTTGATAGAGATTGAAAAAAGTTGAATTTTATTGTCGTTGATTAGTGGCTAATCTTACGAAAGATTCAATTTTAGGAAAAATTAGAAAAGAATCGGCAATTCGATTACGTAAAGGAATAATGTTGCATCGATATCGACAGTGTGACTGTCGCGTTGGAAATTGCACGAAATTGTTATTGCCCAACTAATAATATTTTATACTATGAATTATGTATCCCGTTGTACAAAATACGAGAGCATATTGTTCACCCATCGACGAGCGCGACTCTCGAGACACGTGTGTAATTTGCTATCGGTTACTCCCCCATGGATTTCCTTCGATTCTTTCGAAAACTCGCTGTCCCTCTGCTTACCTCGCGATTTTCACGCGAGTTTGCGAAAATTTTCGCAATGTAAATGGCGCGGTGTCGCGACCGCTTGGGAAATTAAAATTATATGCATGTCACACGAATGATGCGACACGCGTTATGTTTACGCATGAAATATCCTGTAAAAACAATATTTAAATATTTTCCCGCCGCTTTCCCCTTTCCGCCGGTCCTTTGCCGTCACCGGAAGTTCCAATCTCTCGATGCCCTGCGGGTTTTAAGTGCGAAGAGGTACGGGGAAAGGGCGATTATTTTATAATATATGAAAATAGTTTACTATGATTTTTAGAAAACCTATAGATTTTAAAGGTTATCTGTTTCTAATACCCGAAAGAGAAGACAATGACAAGGAAAACATACAAATGTGGGATCGGCTATCTGTAAATTGGAGAAATGACCCATATTCGATATGCAACATGGCTCCGGCGACAGGACGCGTCGGCATTCAAAGGACTCGATAGGTGGAGAAATATGACAAAAACAATCGCATAGCGTTACATTCTAGAAATCTGTAGTTAGTAAAAAGACCGCGGTACAGAGACAGATGGCAGCACAAGATAGTGACAGGGACGAGAATTAATAAACAAACTTCCGACTTGAAGCTCTCCGGTTGAGACAGTTCTTCCCTTTACCAACAAACTCTCGCGACTATATTCAGTATCTTATATTTATATATTTAATATATTTGAGGTTAGTTGTGACAACATGAGCAACACCGGTAATACTTCTGAGCCGTCAAAGGCTCAGGCTCGCGATATAAAAGATAATGAAAACGCGAATAAATCGGAAATCCGAACGGATAAAGTGCCTTCGATGAAGAAAAAGCCCGTTTGCATAATTGTCCTGGGAATGGCAGGCTCGGGAAAAACAACATTCGTACGTAAGATCGTCTCCACGCTCTACGACACGGGTAAACCTTACGTCATTAATCTCGATCCAGCGTGCAAAGAATGCCCTTACCCGACAAACATAGGTAAGCCATTTTATCTTCAAATTTCATCGACTCTCCTCCCACCGTCGAACAATATTTTTCTTCCCATCAAAGATATCAGAGACACCGTAAACTACAAAGAAGTCATGAAACAATACCGTCTCGGACCAAACGGTGGCATTGTCACGACTCTCAATCTATTTTCCACGAAATTCGACAAAGTCGTCGAACTTCTGGAAAAAGCGGGCGAAGAACACGATTATGTTGTGCTAGACACACCGGGACAGATCGAAATATTCACCTGGTCCGCGAGCGGAACGATAATCACAGAAGCGCTCGCTTCGCAATTTCCAACTATCGTCGTTTATGTTCTCGACACCGTTAGAAGCGTCAGTCCCGTGACTTTCATGTCTAATATGCTCTACGCCTGTTCCATACTGTATAAAACCAAACTACCGTTTATCGTGGTCATGAACAAAGTGAGAATTTGTTTAAGTCAATTTCTATTTTCGCGACGAATCGAAAATTTCACCGATTTTCATTTATTTTCATTTTAGACGGATATCGTCGATAATAGTTACGCCGTCGAGTGGATGCAAGACTTTGAAGCATTCCAGGAAGCTTTAGATTCGGAAACAAGCTACATAAGTAATCTTACACGAAGCATGGCGCTCGCTCTCGACGAATTTTATTCTCATCTGCGCAGTTGCGGCGTTTCTTCTCTAACCGGCAATGGAATACCAGAATTCTTTAAAATAGTCGAAGAGGCCGTTGTCGAGTACGAAGAGTGAGTAGAAAATCGTCACTTCGTTATTTCATCTCGATTTCAAATGAAAAAAAAAAAAAAAAAAACGAAAAATTTTTCTTTCTAGAGTTTACAAAAAAGATTGGGAAAGACTGCGTGCCGAAAAGTCCGCGGAACGTGAGAAGCAACGAGCCAAACTCGAAGAAGCAGCGACGAAAGGCACGGGAGTTCCTTTAATAAATACGAAAAGTAGCGGACAAGATATCGCGGACGTTTATCTAAAACCCTCTGGCGACGATTCGAGCGAGGACGAGGACGAGGAAAAATTACCCGGAGACTACGAGGACGAGGAGAACGAAGCGGATTCGTTCAAGAATTTCTTATCAAGACACAAGGACGAACAGGACAAACGAGCGGCTAAACGACAATCGCAACCAGGAACGAGCAAGGAATCACGATAATCGTGAGTTTTTCTGTAAATAATTTATACAACGATGTTTTTTAGAAAAAAAAAAATATATATAATTATATCTTGTAAATTTCTCAACGAACAAACTAATCTTTTTTAATCTCCTTCGTCGTTATCGGGTTCGTCAAAATCCTTCATTTTTACATCCTCCTCTTCGCCGTACTGAATCATATTGTCGATCGTCATTTTTATATCCGCTATACTCTCCTCGTCTTTAATATTCAATGGATAAAATCTCACGAGGCTGTAATCTTCTATTAGACGTCCCAGAGCTTCGGTAAGATTTCTGTACTTGTCGTTCCATTGATCTTTCTCCATTTCCGCGAGTAAACTGTACGGATCCGGTTCGAGATACTTGTCGAGCTGTTTTCGCGCCGATTTCGATATCAGATCGATCTTACTGAGGATATTTATATGAGGTAATTCCAGATTTATCATCACGCTCAATGCCGCCATTGTGCCGGAGAGAAATTTCGATGCGTCAACCATGAATTGACTATCGACGAGGAATACTCCGCAAATGCGAAAATTTAAATTCTGCAACATTGTTATTAATTTACGAATTACGGTCATGTGAGTGTAAAGCTCGATCTGACCCGCGCAATCGAATATTATGTAGTCGTCGTCGACGTCGCCGAGTTGTTCCTCCAACCAGGACGAATTTTCCACCAAATATCTGGAATTTAATGAATTTGGCAATTTTTTTAATAATTATTATCGTATAAAACATTGTTAACGGTTAATCGGTATCGTCGAAGAGATTTTACGACGCGTATGAGCAATTGGTAGGTGAAAATGTCGCTGAAACTTACTCCATGCAGAAAACCAGGCCACCGTTTGGTCCGAATCTTAATTCGTCGTCCTCCATTGCATCGTCCAACTGTATTAATTCCCTTATGTCGACCATGGGTTCGTAATCGAAATATTCGGCGGCTGGATCAAGGTTCGCTATGTGAACGACCTTGTGCTCATCGGCCGCTTGACGTTGCATGGTCGTACAGTAGGTGGACTAGAAAAATCGAATAATATGAGTATGCAATACGGCGCAATGAAGATTAAAACGAAATCTCAAAGAAATGAGCGGTTTACCTTTCCGCTTCCCGCGGGTCCCATCACCAGTTGAGCGTACCTCATGTTCGCTACAATTTTTTCACTTTGCACTATTTATCCTTCAATTTATAAGAATAATTTCACGATATTAAAATTAATCTCGTTGAACGTTAGTAAAATACGGCGGATCTTCTTAATGTCATTTTTTTTGAGGTTAGGGTATCGATATCACGGTTCGAACTCTCATTAGCTGATTTTTCTCTTGTCAACACGATTTAGCAGTTCGTACTGTCATCATTGAGCAATCATCGACCGACTGTTAACGACGATTCTTCGATAACTTCGGAATAAAGTACGATAAATTCGCGAATTATCTTCGATCATGAGAATCCGGCCTGAGATCGCGGAATTTCACGTGCGTACGTTCGGCGCCACAGCATTGAATCGAATGTACGAAGTGGTTGTCAACTCGTATCCGAGAGTAGCTAGAAGTGCTAGAACGTGTGTATAAAATTCGCGTCTGTCGTCCTCTTCGCCGTACGCCAGAACGTTTTTTCACCAAGCTCGCGCGCGGTCGCTGGTGACGCTGGTGAACCACGCACACGGCGTCTTGGTGCTTCTCTGTGAATGTTTAGTTAGATCGTGAAGTGTGAGTTATCAAAACGTTGAATTATTTTCGGCGGATTGATTCAATTCATTCACCGTACGATCGATCTGGAAAATCGGCGAACAATGGGAACGGTAGACTACAATTTACCTCCAAACGGTGGCCTTATGCCCGTGAGTATTGTATTATAAGCAATCACCAGGTTAACAAACTCCTGAGTTACGAACCATCCATTTATACGCTCGATATCGAACAAAAGTGACGTTGGAACGATCAAATGCTAGACTCTTTCACAAATACACGTATTTTTCAGCAAATTCAAGCTCTGATCGCACCCCCTGTCTCCGAAGAATCGAAATCTGCTAAAATTAAGAAAGAGAAAGAGGATAAACAGCATCCATACTTTAAGAGACCCGGCAGGGGTCATAACAGAGATTCCTGCGACGCTTGCAGAGACGGAGGCGAGCTCATATGCTGCGACAAGTGTCCCGCTTCTTTTCATCTGCAATGCCAGTGAGCAAACCTCTCAAAGTCATTTTCTCATTTAACGTAACCCACCGCACGTCCGAAAAACCGCAGAAATCGTTTTTTCCGCAGCGACCCGCCTCTCGATCCAGCGGAGATACCGCACGGCGAATGGATGTGCCATTCTTGTAGATGCATAGCCAAGAAAGATACGAAAGATAAATCTAGTCCGTCGACGTCGAGAAAAAGAAAAAAGAAATCCGCTCTTGAGATTCTCGCTCTGGCCGCGTCGCTCGTAAATCCGCGAGAATTCGAGCTACCTCGAGAATTAAGATTACCTATAACCTTCCCAGGAACGGACAAGATCGACGCGGCATCTGGGAAGAGAGGGAAACAGCTGGGAACTGCGTGTAACAATGGCGAACGTCGTTACAACAATCGTAAGCGCATAACGACTTTTGCATAAAATATTTTTGCCCAAAAGCACATTTCGGATGTTTTCCGAGTGAAATTGAATAAAAATCGAGCGCATTTTATCAATAACGCGCCAACTTCGATGAATTAAGACTCATAGACGAATCTAATGCGAATAAAATGAAAATCGGCGTAAAATTAAACCGAATTTTGTTAAGCGTTTCAATTAATCGATTCGAAAGATAGAATATTTCCAGAATTATGCGTAAATCCATTTATTCATTCCTACAGGTAAAGGACATTGTTTAGACGGCGGATCGATGGTGCCGCTTCCCGCTCGACTGTGTTTCGAGTGCGGAAAAAGTTGTAAACGAGCACCTCTCGTAGCTTGCGACTATTGTCCTCTTTATTTTCATCAAGACTGCCTGGATCCTCCACTGACTGCATTTCCGAGTGGTCGTTGGATGTGTCCGAATCATCCGAATCATTTTATCGATCAGAACCTACTGAACTCTTGTAAAGCCTCGACGCGTATGAAATTATGGGATCAATTCGCCACTCGTCGAATCGATCAGCACGCGGTTAAGCTAGAATTTCTTCGAAAAGCTTATGCCACCAATCCTCCTTTTAGAGTAAAATTTAGCATAGGTGGACGAACGAGAGTCAAAGTACCGCACACGGTTAAATATCATTATGCAAATCCCGCGGATATAAATTCTCTAAATTCTTATCGGGTAAATACCGTGATAAGACCCTATTTCGAAACAACGTGTGAAAGACACAACGACGAGAGAAACGAGAAGAATGAGGAATCCCCGATATCGAGAATATCCGAGACTACGAACGAGATGAAAAACGGTGATTGCACGCACAACGAGAACGTCGAGAAGACGGAAGTTCAACCGATGGAAAAAAGCGAGGAGAAACGTAAATCTAAAAGTCCAAGAAAAGGACGTTCGTTGAGAGACGAAGAGAGCCTGAAAAGTGAAAAATCGCTAATGTATAGAAAAGAATATGGCTGTAGTATGAAAGAGGGTATTCAGTTGTTAGAGAGGCCCGTTCTCGAGGCTCTGGCACAACAGAGACTCGAGCAAATCATGAATCCTCTGTCGGAGGATTACGAGCCTGTACATCGTGGCTATCAAGCCAGAGCTGCTCTTTTCCCTTTGAGTAGAAAACCCGGACCTCCAGCATTTATGACGCGACGAACGATGACGATCGGTACAGGACCGAACTGCGACGTTTCTCTGTCTAAATACGGAAATTGCGATTGCACATCGTCGAAACACGCGGTAATCTTCTTCGACGAGGTGAGTTTATCCCTCGTCGCATCTCCAAAGATGTGAAAATAATTCAAAAATATTCCCGTATTATTCATAAAGCATCGCTTTAAAATTAATCCAAAACGATATTTTAATTCCAGACCACGAAACGTTACGAATTGCTCAATTACAGTGAACACGGCACGATAGTCGACAACGTACTGTACTCCTGCGACTACGAGGGTCTCTCTGCCAAACGTGACAAAGACTCGAACGAAGGAATCGTTCCCGAACATTGGAGAACGTCTTCGACTTTCAAGGCGATCACGAAAAAGTCTAAATCGCCATCGTCCACGAACAACGGTAGTACAAGAATAATATCCTGCAAATGCAACGTTCTCGAGAGCGATACCGTTAACGAGGTTTACACGCAATCTGGCTGGGAGGGAAGTGCCATTGTCGCGCACGGTTCGATCCTTACATTCGGCTGTCTCGTTTTCGTATTTAGTACAGTCGATCCGTATCCAAAAACGCATTGAAAGCATCGTGTAAATATTGTACATTCAAACTTTTCGATGTAAAAAAGAAAAAAAACTAAAAAAAAAAGGAACACTCGAGACTCGTCACGCTCATAGATCATAAGATTGATCGAATTTGTCGATTTACACTATTACATGTTTAAATAGAAAAGAGAGAGAGAGAGAGAGAGAGAGAAAATGGAAAATATAAAACCGAGCGCTCGTTCTTGGCCGGATTTTTGAGAATCGAGAGCAGAGAGCCGGTGAAACGTAAAATCTTGTTTATTTATATCGTCGTTAATAATTATTTATATTATTTAAATATTATACTAGTATGAATATAATACTTAATCGTTTACAATAGATTC
Source organism: Netelia inedita (assembly GCA_964017225.1). Lineage (NCBI taxonomy): Eukaryota > Metazoa > Arthropoda > Insecta > Hymenoptera > Ichneumonidae > Netelia > Netelia inedita. Next base: position 43,736,005 of record OZ024920.1, read on the forward strand.
GCGTCGTCGATGTGGTCGCAATTTTCTTTTCCTTTTTTTTCTTTCTTTTCTTTTTCTTTTCTCGTTTTTTCTTTTTTTGCCGGATCTCGGATTAAGATTATCACGCTTGGAGACGCACTTGGATATTGTACTTGTATGATTTATACATATATATATATATACACTCTGCATGGATATGTGAGAAAAGGGCACAGAAGCGATCAGTTAAATTTTTTACGACGACATTGAAAGAAAAACGTTTTTTTTTGTTTTTGCCGGAATTTGCTTTTTTTGTTGTTTATTTTTGGTTCTCACGGTACTCGTTGGGCATCCGAGTGATCGCGGATGGCGACGTGCTATCCTAACTATTATCACAGATTGATCCAAGACAGCCTCGAGTACGCAAGTGCTTCTCTCTTTTTTTTTCTTTTTTTTTTTTTAATGTTTCTCTTTTCCCTTGTGCAACGAACGATATTCATTTTCTTCCTTCTTGTTTTTCTTTTTATTTAAACAATGTCTTATAACACTTTACAAATAGCAACTGAATCTTTTCTTTTTTCTTTCTTTCTTTTCTTTCCCCCATATTTACGTCTAAATTGTCTTTCCGTGGGACATATATATGTGTATATATATATATATTCTTCGAAGGGCTTGATTATTACGGGCTACATGTTCCTTTGTTTCGTTTTTTCTTTTCTTTTCGATCTATCTTTAAAATTCCATTAATTTGCCCATGAAAGGGAGGCGACGGGCCAACTTCTTGGTCAAGTTTCGGCCCTCGACGACGTTTTGTCTTCTTGCCGAGCCACTTTTCAACGAATTCAACGAGAACGAGAGAGAGAGAGAGAGAGAGAGGGAAAACGCGACAGAGTATTCCTGATTTTTACGAGCGATCGTAAGAAACTTTACTTTCTCTCTTGTCTCTCTTCCTCTATGCTTGTGTTTGTTTTTATATGCGTGTACGTCCGTTCGAATTTAATCTACCGCAATTACCGAATAATCGATTCTGCGAGAGGTGGGGAAGGTGATGGCCTTTCACCATGAACGCGAAACACGTGTGTGTGTGTGTTTGTGTGTGTGTGTGCACGACGGCCAGCCGTTAACAACACTTTTTCCTATGCTGCTTTGTGCTCTTTCTCAGATTCACGGTCTCGTTCGTTTGTATCGCCTGACGCTCCTTCCTCTCCTTCTTCGTGCGTAACACTTGGCGCGTTATCGCCATGAACATCTGGTGAAAATGGAAAAAATATTAGATTCGAGTAATTATTTGTAATCCTAGAGAGAGAGAGAGAGAGTAGGTTGGACCAAGGCGAATCGGAAATATTATGATTTTCCAATGATTTTACTGGTAGAATTTATAATTTTGATTTTTAAACGGAGAAAAAATTACGTTCTAGCCATTGTCTCGTTTTAAAGGAGAAAATGAAATTTTAAATCTCGGCTCTTACCTCCTCGACGTTTATATTATCCATGGCCGACGTTTCGAAGAGCTGAATACCCATTTGCGTCGCGAAACGTTGAGCATCCTCGGTTAATACGACCTTCTGATTGGGCGAATCATTTTTATTTCCTACGAGAACCCTATTGACTATATCGCAATTGTGTTCGATCTCGTGAAGCCATCGTTTTACATTGGCGAACGAATCGCCGCTTGTAACGTCGTAAACGACGATAACACCGTGAGTTCCTCGGTAGTAAGTCGACGTTATCGTCCTGAATCTCTCCTGTCCCGCTGTGTCCCATATTTGAAGTTTGACTCGCTCGCCGTCAACCTCTATAGTTCTAATTTTGAAATCCACACCGATCGTCGTAATATAACTACCGTTGAACGTATTGTCGGCGAATCTCAGCAACAACGAGCTCTTCCCAACGCCTGAAACATTCGATTAGAAAAATTCACTCGCGAATTTTACATTCGAATCTCGAGCCAAAAGGAGCGAAGGAGAATGACGAAAGGCGGGGAGTTTGAGAACCACTGGGCTATCGGGATAAAGTTCACCGTTCTGAACGAGCTATTGTTCTCAATGGACAAATCGCACGAGGAATGAATCATAGGCTCCTTTTCTCGTTGAGAAGAAATGAAAAAATTGGTTTCACGATTGAAATGGAAACGTAATCTCGATCGATACGAAACACCGATATAACCTCTTGATCGAAGATGGCGGACAATTAGTGACACATATCGCTCGTTTTTTTTTTTTTTTTTTTTTTTTTTTTTTTTACTTATTCTAACGTTTTATCTCAAGTTCGGTGAATGGAAAGAATGAATTCCCGAAGGGCTAGTCACGATATCGAAACTCGCGTCTCTGTCGTTTAGCAAGAAACGTCTACGGAGATTCGACATACGCTTCTCATATTCTTGCAATCTAATCGAAAAGTCCGTGAACACAAAGTGTTTACAAATCGCTACAATAGAGGGAGACAGAAAGAATAAGAGAGAAACAGTCTTGTCGTTGGGTCATGATACAGACACCAACAGCGATACCTCTCAATTAACACGTACGAAGTAATCAAGGAAAATCATGACGGCGCGTTGAGAGGAGTGGGGTAGGAAGAGCGAGACGGAGAGAACACAATTACGATATTTACCACTGTCCCCGATGATCAACAGCTTGAACAAATGATCGTACTCCCGTGCCATGTTTCACGATTTTATATCGGAGCACGTACAAAAAGACCGCGTTATTATTTGTTCCACCACTGCCGTCAGCTTGAATGAAAAAGTCGGGAAGCACAAATACGACTAGGAGAGAGAGAGAGAGAGAGAGATAGAGATGGAGAGAGAGGAGTCCTCGAGAAGAGGAAGATTAAACACGGAACACACGAGATCGAGTAGCCGTTGCAATCAAACGCGCTGCTCGTTTTTTCACTCAACTCACACGTTCTTTCTCTATCTCCTCTATCCCTTTTGTCCCTCCTCTCCCGTGAGGCCACACTCGACGTGTACTCTCTCTCTCTCGTCTTCACTTTAAAATCAGTAATTCGCCATTTTCGCATGCACTGATATCGCCATTCATTATCGCTATTGAGAGAGAACGCTCTGATTGAACATGACGCCCACCGCTTCGCGCACACACCGACTTGTCACTATTTTCCATGCACGCACAGCTTCGCACGCAACTGTGCTCTCGGTGCTCTCTGCGTCTCTGCGTCGCGTTATTGCTCCTGGCTGCTGATACACTCGAGATATACAAGAGACACGCGACTACCGCACCACGTATGGGGAACTTTGTTCCGCTGGCTTCTGTAGCTACTATCGTTACTATCATGAGTCTCGCAACAGCTTACGAATGTCTTCGTACAAATTCCACCAATTCACGAACATCCGGAATATTCTTGCGCGGCATCGTTTCTCTTGTTCATTGGTGGCGGAGTATTGACACACGCGTTTTGAATTTACCAGCGAGCCGAATACGCTACGGAGCCAAAAACGATCATCGACCCTTGCTGACTGATTGACGACTAAAAATCACTCTAGAAAGTGGGAGGAAATATTATTTTTCTTTTTTTATTACTATTACAATAATACTGCTCTACCGAGAAATCGATTCTTTAGTCCCGATTAGTATCAATCGATAAATCACGATCGACATATCGACAATCGATTCATGGACAATCGATATATCGATTTGATACAAATTTCAATTAACAGCGTTTCTTTACGTGACATTTTTATAATTATATTTTTTAATTCGTGCTCAATTCATGTTTGATGAGATATTTTCACGATAACGAATGCAACTTTAATTGCACCATTTAACTAGAAAAATTTAATGCATTTTGTGCTCTCACGACAATCCGCCATTTTTTATAACTCTTTTACGCGCATGCCCAACTTCATGGAACAAACAGAGGGAAGGAGACCAAACGGCATACGAGAATCGTGATAAATTGTGGACCATGAAATCGACAAAAAAGATATATGTTGGTTGTAGTTCGAAATTCAGCCACGAGCGCGCTTGTGTTGTTAGTATAGGATATGAAGTATGGCATTGGTGATGCCATGAAGTGAGGAGTATTCGTTATCGACGCCCGGTCTTTGCTGAATTAATAATAATATTTATGTCTTTTAGTGTTTACACGCCGCGAGATATTATTTGATTCTTTTACGTGCGAAAAAGTTTAGCGAGCTGATTGTTCCACATTTTATAACAAACAGGTAAGAAAAAACGGTATTTTTGTTAATAGTACGTAGAATTTTCAGTGCGATTAATAATATTTTAAACGTATTGCAATTGTAATTCGGGGATAAAATAAACATGTGAAATAAAATACGAGAACCAGTTTGGTACAAAGAATATATTTGCAGTTTATTTGATAACACCTGTTTGTTTTTTAAATAAATATATTTACATTTTTTTTAATGAAATTGAACATGTTTGTCTAGTATTAAGTAGCTATTAGATGAGTTGTGACGAGTTTTCAGACGGCATTGAAAAGAACGCTCAATGCTGAGAATGTTAGGCCACATTTCATTTTCATGAAAAAAAGTAATAGCTTATCTTTCAATGATGTCCTTGAATCGTTAATTATTTTTGGATTATTCGATCGGTTTTGCTCGAAAACTTTCAACGATAAATTCAAAGTGTCAAATGTTTCACCAGCAAGATCGAGTAACTCTTGATTGCTTGCGATAGAAAAAAATCCATGGAATCCAGAATCAAATTTTAATTGCAGATTTTTATCTTCGATGTCTGGATCGACAGATATATCTCGGTGAACTATTTCAGTTCCACAATATGAATCTTTCATGGGTTTTCTTGCAGAACTCTTTTGGTTACTTGTGGCCAGCGGGATGTTGGCTTGTACCCCGACTTCACTGCGATTAGTTTCTGTCTCATCGCGATCATATGTAAATGTGAAAGAAGTCGATTGAAGCTCCAGAAAATCTACTTGAGTTTCTTGATCTTTTCGCAAAGGTTCCGAAAGCATCAACATTCATCTCGCTGGATAATGACAACTCTTCGTTTTCAAGATATCCAGTTATCAATCCTTCAACTGTTGGTTGAGAAGGTTGCGTCGTCTTAGATTTCGTCTGCCGTTGAAGGCTGCGCTCAAACCTGAAAATAACAGTGAAATACCATTACTACATGCACTGGAACGATCAATGAAATTTTACTTGTGTACCAAGGAATTTGGAAAAAAATATTATATCATTCGTATTACATGCCTTTGTACCACACTTTTGAAAGTTTTTACTCTATCTCTTCTACTTTGAGAATTTGGAAAAATTTTCGGAACAAAACTCGGACTCAAAGGATGGTTAGATTTGTTATTACCGATGAAAATGTTGACTACAAATTCGCGTATGCTTTTTAGGTTGCCATTCGGACCCATCCACCCTGAAAGTATGTAAAACTGTTGTGCAGTCAAGTAAAAAAATGTTATAAAAATAATATCAAAGTTTTTAAAAATTTTATAATATATTTCTATTTGATAAGATTCATCTTTGTTTATGTTATTCAATACAATTCAACCAATTACGTTCAAGTCGATTGCATGATAATTATAGCACCGAAACAGAAGTATGTTAGAATTCAACAAACACTTTTAACGTTTTTCTTTTAACCGCCTGGACCCACTTATCTCGCTGAGGTTTCTTGTACGCGGCACTCGGAAATACATAAAAATGCGTATTTGGTGCATTTAATGAGTTATTTTTGCAACCAACTACGCAACAAATACAACCGAGTTTCTTTTTTGATGACATCTCGCAAAGCTTAAAGGTGTCAAACAAAAGTTGCACGAAATAATCACCCCGAGCGTTGGCGTTGAGTCTTATTCCCCCACTTTGACGCCCCGATGCACGGAGCGACCCGCACTATGCTCCTCTCTCTCTCTTTTCTCAGTCCTTCTCTGTCATCCTATACTAGCGACAGCAGCGCCACCACAGCCAATATATCTTTTTCGTCGGTTTTATGGTCCGCGTGCGGACTCCTTTACTCTAGGCAGTCTAGGCTCCATGCCCCAGTTCGAGAAGCTCTGCGTGGCTCTGCGCGCAACTTTGCACATATACATATATGTGCAAAAATGATGGTGTCGTATAACCTCACAAGAATCATGTTTTAGAAATTTTTTGAGAGCCGGAGGAATGTTGTGAGTTTGAAATAACCGTGAAAAAAAAGAGAAAATCATGGCGTCGAAGGCCCATGTGGATGGTTCGGTGAATGAGAGACGATTACGACCGATTTATGGTACGCGAATTATTGAATATATTCGCAAACGTGTGAAAATGTCGTGAATAATAATCGTCGCCGGTTCATTCTCGCGTACGAAAGCAACGTTGTTTCAGAGGTTATGTAATCTCGCCGCTCTCGGCTTTTTACAATTTCAGAGTGGTTGGACAATGGAAACAACAAGAAAGCACTACAAGAGGCCGACAAGGTACTCAGAAAACAGCCGACTAATCAGTGCGCAAGAGTCCTCAAAGCACTGGCCCTCCTCCGTCTCGGCAAAGAAGACGAGTGTCAGGTTATCATGGACAAAGTTAGATCCGAAGTACCCTGTGAAGATTCTACCCTCCAGGCTATGAGTATATGCTACAAAGAGACTCATCAACGTAAGTATACCTTTATTTCACTTTAAAAATTATTTCGCGAAAAACAAATTTTTTTCTCCTAATTTCGTGTTTTTTATCGCGATTCGCAAATTTTTTTTTACGAAACTTATTATTTTATACGATTTTCCTGCATAATATTGCTTAAAAATTTATAGCCGATAAAATACGCGAAGTGTACGAAGCAGCCGCAAAAACGGATCCAAATAACGAAGAGCTTTTGACTCATCTTTTCATGGCTTACGTTAGACTGGGTGATTGTAAAAGGCAGCAACAGACTGCATTGGCATTGTACAAGTTGAAGCCGAAGAATCCTTATTATTTCTGGGCTGTAATGAGCGTCGTCATGCAAGCGTTGCAAGCCGACGACAAATTAGCTAAAGGTGTAATTTTACCGCTCGCCGAAAGAATGGTAAGTAATTATTTCATCTCCGATTCCCACGTACGCTTATTTTTCTTCAAAAACGTTGGCACGCCTGCGAAAAATCGATTCAAAGTTTTTTTGTTTGATTTCAAATTTGACTTTATTCTCTTTGGTCGCGAAATAGGTTTTGAAACTCGTCGGCGAGGGTAAACTCGAGGCTGAACAAGAGGTTCAGCTCTATCTCATGATACTGGAGCTCCAAGGTAAGGATGAAGAGATTTTGAATGTCCTATCGGGAACGTTGGCTTCGCGTCTTTCCTCTGTTCCGCGACGTAAAGCCCTGCTTCTGCTCCAGTTGGAACGTTATCCCGAAGCGGCGAGTGCTTTTAGAGAACTTATTTCCCAGAAGTAAGTATACCCGTGTGAAAATCTCCACGAAAGAAACTTTATCGCGATATTCATCGCGAAATGAATTTTTTCCCGCGTTTCTCGATGCAACGTTCGTTGCCTCGAGCGTTAACGAGGATCTCCTCGAGAGGATCGAGCTTGATTGTTGTCTACTGCTGCTACAGCGTCGACAACTGGGCGTACTATAAGGATTATTTGACATCGGCACTGAAGCAACAAACGCCAAACGAGTGCTTAGACTTTTTCAACGAGATTAGCGCCAAAAGCGTCGAGAGAGTGCGAGCGCCTCATCTCGCGCGTTTCGAGTTGTTTAAACGAGTCGGCGAGGCTCGGACAGGTGCCAAGGTCGAAACGGTGGATCTTATGCTTCGCTACTTCGTGCAATTTGGAGAAAAAGGCTGCGTCGTGGGAGATTTAAAATTGTATTTAAATCTTCTCGAGCCTGTCCAACAATTGAGATTGTTAAAAAAGGTAAGCATAAAAAATAATACCTTCTCTTCGATGCGTCTGAAATTTATTCTCCGTGAAAATGCATTCTCACACCGTACGTATTAATCGATTCGACAGATCGAGGAAGAAGTGGGTGTTGCGCAAGATCAATTTCCTAAATCCGCCGATCAAATGCATAAGCACATTCATTACGAACAATTACGTAGAATCTGTGGCATGCATCATTCGCCTAATGCGGATACCGAGAAACGTATACAGTTCGTTAAGCGTTTTTGTCAACTTTACGAGAGAGGAAGTGAAACTTGTCCACCTTCCGAGAGACTTCCAACGGACTTCTCGCCAGCCGATTCTTATGTTCTCCTCGCGTCGCACCTTTACGTGCAATTGTCGTTCGAAACGAAGGATGCTTCTTATCTATACAAGTACTGTTATAATTTATTATTTCTTTATATTTTATACGTGAAAAAATTAATATTTTCATCGGATCGAGTTTATTCAACATAATCCTCACTTTTTAATGAATAATAGAGCAATGGCGCTTCTCGAACGTGGTTTAAAGACAAGTCCGGCAAATTTTCATCTGAAAATTATGCTCGTACGCGTTTATCTCGAAGCCGGTCTCGTCGGTGCAGCGGATCACGCTTATACTCTTCTCGAAGCTAAACAGATACAGCTCGATTCGTTGGGTTACTTGCACACGCCACTTCTCGCTCCACTGGGCCATCTTGCGCGAGCTTCGACGTTACTCGATCACGCGGCTAAATACTTCGTAGCTAATTACAAGCAGGTACGTCATGATGGAACGATAACTCATTGAAGCTCGGAATTTACAATATGGGATTGACGCAGAGCGCGGATCACGTCACATTCGCCTACAAGTACGGCAGTTTCGTGAAAATCCAGGAATTCGTCGAACTCAAGGAGAGACTGGAGAATTCATTGCATTTTGCAATGACAACGGTCGATAAAATGCTACTTGAATTGAGCTGGTGCGACAGTCCTACCGCATTGTCCAATACTTTGTTGCATATGAGGATTCAACCGCAGGAGGATACGATCCGATGGGAACTTTTGCGAGACAATCGTGATCTCGAGGTGAGCAAATTTACAACAGATTTCTTTTCTTATTTTCGTCGAGTTAATAATTTGACAAACGAGAGTTTTTTTTTCCAACATAAACAGGTCGTCGTTGGTTGGGAGCCGTTGGAGAGGGACGAGAGCGATCCGCGAATGCACGAGGAGACTCGTTCGTGCATGCTACGATTATTATCGGCGCGTAGTTTAATCCTGAGAATCGTCGCGGCTACGGCCGAATCGCATTCTTCCTCTCTGCTAGCTATTCTCGCGGATGAACTCAGAAAATTACACGGCGAACACGCAGCTCGATGTCTCGAAAAGTTTCAAACGAGCGAAGACGGTAAGAGCAAAGCCGAGAGTGTTCTCGTGCCTCTCGATGCCGTTGATCGTTTGTGCGAAGCTCGAGAATCCGAACAATTATGCGCGATCGCGAGTCTCGCGAGTTCTCTCGCAACTTTGTCCCGACCAGACGCAGAATGCGTCAAATATTTACGCTCGTCACCGTCGCTAAGAACTTTGTCCCTTCCCGATCCCGAAATTCCCGTTTCGTACAAACAATTTTTACTGAGAGCTTCGACGTGCGGCGAGACCCTCGTCGTTCTTAGTGCCATGTGCGTCGCGTGTTCGACACAGTCGAAACAGCACGCAACCAACAAGAAAAAGAACAAAAAATACGGTAAAGAAATTGTTTCTTTGACAACGGAGGAATCTCAGGTAATTGAAAAGGACTAAACAATATTAACATTATTTTATATTAAGATAATATTATTCAATTATTTTCGTTTGTTTAATAGACGTGGCAGGAAATCGGGGCGCTGCTCGCTGAGAGAATAAAGAGCCTGGAAGCTAATCTTTCCGAACTGGAGAAACGCCAAGTACAAACGGGCCTTTCGATGGACGACGAGGCTGCGGCAATCGTCGCCGAACGTGCGCAAGATAGCGTCGGACAGAGTTGTTGGACGCTCAAGTCGCGCGCTCAACTTACCAAGAGACTACTGAATGGCCTCTCGAGTTGAAAAATCTCCATCGTAAAACAATTAATGTACAAAATAATTGTCTCCATCCGTGTTTTTACCCCGAATCGCGAAATACCAATGAAAAAGATCAAATCTGTGTAATTTCGTTGGCAAAACGGTGGAAGAATAAAGAATGAAAAAGGTCGTGTAAATATTATAGCCGGTTTACCGATTTTTGCCATTTCGCTCTCTCTCTCTCTCTCTCTCTTTCTCTTTCTCTTTGGAGACATTTTGATATTAGCTTCGCGTTTTTTTTTCGGGTTCTTCTACAACTTTCATATTACTTTCTGTCGTGAACAGTTATGGAGTATTCGTTATCGAACATTGCCAAATAACGAAATGGAAGCGCGTAACGAAATAATTGTTTCTCGGTTTACTTTGTTTTCTTTTATTATCGTTCAGACTCCACTTCTACAGACTCGAACACACCTGTGATCCTCTTTTTTTCAAACTTAACAGATAGATTAAAATTCATGTAATCACGGTAATGAGTGTTATTCAGCGAGGCAAAGAGAAATTTGTGAAAATAAACAACTTTTTTTTATAAACTCGATTCAACAAGAACAATTTAACGATATAATATCCGTTACGTTTATCATTATCCCTATGTAGAAAAATCTATGCGCATCGATCAAAATTTGTGATTACTGAGTTTCTATGACGCTAAATTCGATATTTTTTTTTACATCGACAAATTCAAGAATTTCTCATCAGCGGCGTAAATTTGTATCGACGCGCCCACACGGCGCTAGCTGCAAAAAAATCGAACGTTTTCGTCTGAAATTCGTTACCCAATTTTTTCAAATATAGATTGAGATTAAAAAAAAAAGAAAAATCGTATTACCTTCACTCTCCAAGTTGGCCAACTCCATCATAGCTTCGTGCTCTTGTACCTTCCAAATCATTTTTTCTCGTCGATAATCCCTTATCGCTTGTTCCAGGGCTCTTGTCAGTGCATACTGTGAAAATATGGACGTGTTTTCTTTCTTATCGATTACCGCCTATAAATAGGGATTTTAGTTCGGACGATAAACGCTAGATGGCAGCACCTACCGGTTTTCTTCCTTACCGCTCTTACCTGACAGACCTGTAACCGCGTCATTCGATGCATCTTCACTTCCGTGGGCTCGTACTTCTTTGAAGTGGTAGCCGTACTTATCCGCTTAACGCAGTTGACACGTTCGTGGTTTCTCGTCCTGTTGTTGTTGCCGGATTTACGACAAACTTTCGCGAGCAATTCAGATCTTCCGGAATGAAAGTTTACGTGCAAGAATTCGTGTATATCCGGATTGTTCGAGTTGCAAACAGGATCGCGATTGTGCGAAGTTACTTTCCGAAAACCGTAGAGATTCAACTGTCTTATGAAGCTCGTGATGTTGCTCGTCTTGAAAATCGGATTTTTCGCGCTCAAGTACTCGTCTTGAAATTTCTTGTAATCGAGAAGTATCGTGCCACCGTTCGAGCTCCACCTTATTGCCCCGGTCTTGCACTCGTTAACGATTTTCCACAATTTTTGCGGGAAACGCATGGACAACATAACGCACTCGTCGTACATGCTTTTAACGTTCTTTGTCGCGACGCGATAATTTTTTTACGCTCGACAAAACGAGATCCTTCGCGCTAAGGGAGCCGTTCCTGACTGAATTGAAAATGCAGTTGTGAAAAACAGTCGAAAGAAGGCATCGTAATAGTTTGTTTGTTTTTCTCAGAAACATCCGAATATTTCGCGAAACTTGCGTCATTTCTTGACAACAATGTACGGGTATATTGGAAAGGAGGTGAGGGAAAAAGTTTTCAAGCTCCGACATGCTCACTAGCGCTCCGTTTCGCAGGCGGCGAAGAACGGATCGGTCGGAACATTGAAGAGGTGATTGTGAGTGTTTAAATAAAAATACTTCGTTTTTACAACAAAACAAAAACAAAAAAAGGACAAACAAATCGTTAAATATATTCCACACTCTCGTGTACGACATATTCGAAACGATCGAATCGAGCAGTTTTTGTACAAGTTATTGTAACAATTACAAAAATATCGTTAAACATTAAACCTAAGATGAGTATCTTGACGAGGTACTATGTGCGTGAGGTTAGCGACTTGATCGTTATTACGACACTTATTACAATTACATTTATCGTACCAACAATAAAATTCGTAATCTAAATTATTTACATCGGTGGAACTTTTGCACTTTGGCTTTTCGCGTTCTACTGTTTTCTTTAATACTATCTCGGCTTCTTTGTGTGTGTGTTACGCGTTGTGTTGCATAGTCTTGTATGTGTACGTGTGGTAAGACATGATCCATTCGGTGGCGCTAACGGGTGGTCAATTTCGGAACTATTTAAAACGTGTGCGCGTACAGAAAATTACGTATGTCATTTCCGTCGACCACCTCGCATACAACGATGAAAATGAATCCATGACGATTGTGTGTATCAAGAAACGAAAGTAAATATAGATAAATATATATGTGTATATATTACATAAGTATTCGGATTGAATTTTTCAATCGGCGAGAGTTTGCAAATATTCCCGCGGCACAGTCGGTGCTGGAACTAGATATCCCTCCGAATCGAGAAGATCCGGCGATCTTATACTCACGGGGCCTTGCGGCGGCCTCGGCAATGTCTCTTTGAGGCTCAATTTTTCTTCATTCTTCTCGAGTCTCTCGAAAATCTCAGAAAAACGAGGACGATCGCGAGGCTCGGGTTTCCAACATTCGCGCATTATCTTGCTGATAAACGGTGGACAGTCTTCGGGAGGTATTAACATTATACCCTGGTTTATTAATTTCACCACCTTAAACATAGAAAATTAAACACAACTATAGAGGTTAGATAATAATCGAACTTAGCCAAAGGTCAAGGGAGTGTGATGTAAATATTTGCCAAAATGGTTACGTAACCTGAAAATCTCAATCGCAATGTCACCAAATGGGTTAAAAAGTTGAATTTTACCTCCTCGTTATTGTGTCCGTAGTAAGGTTGCTTTCCGTAAGAGTAAACTTCCCAAAGAACAACCCCGAAGCTCCAGACGTCACTCTCGAGGGTAAATCGTCCATATATGACGCTTTCAGGCGACATCCAACGTACGGGTAACAATCGGGATCCTCCAATCTATCGAGAACAAAGATTTTCAATCGTTTTCGTTCGATCGAGTGAAATAAGACTTTATAAAATTTATCGTATTATCCTCAAATCTCGATCTCATCGATTTATCTTCTTTTTTCATCAATTTATCATTATTCCATCTAACCTTGTAATAATCGCAAGTATAAACGTCTCGAGACATCCCAAAGTCGGCGATCTTCACAACGAGGTCCGTACCAACGAGGCAATTACGACACGCGAGATCTCGATGCACGAACCTCTGCGCCGAGAGATAAGTCATACCCGCTGCTATTTGTATCGTTATCCAGTATAGAGAACTCTGCGCAACGAGTATAAACAATAGCGCACGATTAAATCCGAGAAGGGAAATTTTTCATTAACTTCCTTTTTTTTGTTTTCGTTGAAATGATATGTAACGTACCTTCGTGAGAGGCTGCAAGCCCGGCGTGGGTGTTCTCAATTGTCTCGTATTTGCCCTGAGAACACCGGCGAGATCACCGTAGGGCATGTACTCAAAAATCATCCAGGGACTATTACCGGAGTCTCGCAGTACAACTCCGATCAACGATAAAATATTCTCGTGACGAAAGGTCGACATAATCTCAACTTCCCGCATAAAATCCTCTTCGACCTCCCGAGACGCGCAATCTTTCAAAACCTTCACCGCTACTATTTCCATCGTATCGCCCTGATGGAATTCGCCTGAAAGAAGAATAATTATCAAACGTATGAAAAAAAATTACTTCGTAAAGATCTTTAGGTCGTTAGGCGTTAAATTCTCGTTGGTCCTTCGTTTCATTTTGAAATATCGTGCCAACCTTTGAAAACTTTGCCGAAACAACCCTCGCCGATGTCGTGAAGAAAGACGAAATTTTCGCGTACGAGAAGCGGCACTTCCGGTGGCGCGCACGGGAAGTATTGAGGATTTGGCGTATATTTATTGGCCAGTAGTAGACCCATCTTAAGATTCATCGGTGATATCTAAATTTTAGTAGCGAACCTTTAATTCTCACCAAGATAATAGACGTAACGAGCAAAGGAAAAAAATCACAAAAATCGTCGATTTTATAAATACGTACGTCGTGCGTAGGACGTTGATTTTTTTTATTGTAACAGCTTCGTCTCCTGAAGTAAACTAGAACGCCCAATAGAGCCAATAGCGTCGCGCAGGCTATCGTTATTCCAACTATCTCCGATATATTTTTATGGTATCCTTCAGCTACCTGCGAATAATTCATACGATAATTTCAAGTCCCTGAGCAATTCGATTCTCGATATGTAAATTGTATTGGCGCGAATTTGAATGTTGGAATACAAATTACATTCACGATGGGAATTCAGCTCGTCGAATTATTGGAATCCAATATTATCGCACAATTCGTACGAACCATCTATAATCGAACGTTTTTTTACATCTATTTCCAAAAAGAAAAGAAAAAAATAACAAACCTGTTCGGCATCCGGGAGTGCTGTCGTTCCATTCGTTGCATTTCCAGTCGGTGGTATTATGTTGTGTATCGGTTTTGGTGTGAGTGGAACTTTATAACGAACAGAAACAACAATTTTTCTATCAGAAAATTCTCAAGCTAGAAACTTATGATTCTCGAGTCGTCGCTTACCCAGAAGTCGATTGGGACATTTGAGATCTTTCGTGGGAGGTGAAAGATCGTGTGGACAAACGCATCTCGAAGTTTTGCTGTCCAAGCTTCGACACGCAGCTTCTTTCCCACAAATGTGAGGATTCTCGTGACAATTTTTAAAACCACCCTCGTTGCTTATTACTTGAAGCCTCGATAATACGTTTTCCGGTAGTTTAGCCTCGACCAGCGTCAATTCTACACAAAATGAAAAAAAAACGAAAAATTAAAAAAAAAAGTATTAAGATTGCTTATTGTTCTGTAACAATATTTACATCGATCATACGGTTCTCGATCATGAGAGGAACGCGTGCAGGGCAACTCGTAGCTCTCGCGGAAGCGCAAATACATCATACGCTTATCGTTGTTACTTGTAAACGTCTTACAACTCCGCGAATCTCAATAATTATTTATTCCTCTCGCTACTCGAAGTCCAAACGCTCAAATGAACGATCGTCTGTCCGTGCCACGTGCTAAAGATATATTCTATCGGTTTCGCACATCCATTAAGCCGCGAGAGGTCGATTCGAAATCGTTTCGGAGATCGAGGGCTCGGTGAGAATATTGTCACCAGAAAAAAAAAATCTCAATTCATCAATACGTAACGAACGAATGAATGGATCGATTTATAAGTAATCTAGTAACAGTAATTAATCAAATAAATAATTACTCCCTGGATTAATTCATTTTATCTCAATCTTACTTAAGCTTCTGCACGTAATTATTTACAATTTTTAAATCAATTGATCGATTAATTCTCGAAAATATATTGTAGTATTATCACTAATTATTCTACGTATTATTTCAAATTGATAAGAATTTTATTTTCCACGTAGAAATATCGGTAGAGAAAACCTGCGATTTTTAAATTGTTCCTCGACGATGGAAAATGACCGAACGACCGTTGGAAGATTCACTGCGAAATTTCTTGGGGATAAAAAAAAAGCGAGGGAGGTCCGACTGAAATGGAACTATCGTCTTTCGGTACAGTACGAGCTTTGGCCGAGAATCGCGAGTCGCGGTACGTTTTCCATCTCTTCCTCTCGCTCGGGGCTAAGGATAAAAGGGCCACATATTTGGATCGAGCCCGTTGAGGGATATCCAAGAGACAGTGGAGGGCATTCATTTTGCGGCTCTTGCTCGCTCGCTCGTTGCGAGTGGCGACGGGTCAGGGCGTTATCTCCACGGTCAGTGGTCTTCGACAACGAGTCTCGCTATGTGCGTTAAACGTCCGCGACTACCGTAAGCGAGCTTCTCGTCCTAGTACTTTTTCATATACGCACGTACACTCATATTCTCATCGCAAAATTGACCACAACATTTACCGTACGTCTTTAATATTCGCTTAGATCTCTCTCTTCTGCTTCTTCTTCTTCTTCTTCCTCTTTTTACGTCTATGCGTTTCAATGATTTCACGAGTCCAACGTTACGGCGAGACGGTAAATACAAAGAATTTAGCGATTTTATTTATTCTCAAATAATTCAAATAATTTCATTATTTTCACAATTTTTGCCAATTAATCATTTTCAACGTGGAATAAAATTTGCGTATTAAAAATATAGAAATATCGTTAATATGGGAAATATTATTTTCTAAGGTAGAACGAGAAAATTATAATTCAGTCGAATTGATAGAAAATCGTTCTCGAATAAAAAAAATGTAAACTGTAAAACGCTTCGACCACTCAGGTTTCTCGGTTCAGAATGAAATCTTGTAAAATTTATTTTTTCTACTGTCTCTCTCCCTCTCTCCCTTTCTCTTTCTTCTTTTTCAATTACTTCGTTCGACATTGAGTCAAGATTTACTAGGAAGTCATTTATGACTTGAATTTCTCGTATCGAGAGACGCCTCTCGAGGAAGTAATTAAAAAAAAATAATTTAATACGTGTACAAAGTGCACGGTCGCTAGATATATTCAGTGATTTATCAATTCGTTAATCTCGGGTAGTCGTCTCGCGTCGTAGGTCGCAGAAGTCGTAGGATGAGCACAGTAGCGTTCTCTCATGTGCGGCTAAACACCGGTAGCTCTCTCTCCCTCCCTCCCTCTCGTCCCTTTTTCGCTACAAACGCACGACTATATTAATCCTCGTAACGTTTTATCTGTCTCGAGTATTTAAAAAGACCGTTTCTCCTTAAAATCATAAACCCGAATATTCACAATTAACGAGATGAAATTATATTTTTATTTTTCCATCTTTATCTTCAACTTCGACAAAATCTTTTTCCTTTTTCTTTTCCAGACGAAAAAAAAACTCCCTCTCGAGATAGTCGAGCCCTGTGATAAGAAATCAGGACGAAGGGCGTGGAGTAAAAATACCCCCCCCCCCCCCCCCCCCGCTCTCTCAGCCCAAAAATGAATTTTCATCCCTTATCGTCAAGATAAAATAGATAATATTTTTTTTTTCACGTCTACTCGACCAGGGTTGAAACGAAAGAATTATCGACGTGGATTCGAGGCATCGCGTTATCAGCATTGACCCGACGGTAAAACTATCCAACTCTCGTTCGGTCCAGCTTCGATCTCCGAGTTATAATAATTCTCCTTGTTTTTGTTTCATTGAGAACGGCGATTCAACGATATCCAATAAATAATGATAATAACTATTGACTCATGAATAAATGAATGAAACGTTACTCTCGATTGTTCGCGTGTACTTTTCGTATAAAATTGCAATTTTATCGAGAGAAGAAGCAAAAAAGAAGAAAATAATGTCAATAAAAAATATTTATCTATGATAAATATTAAACCGAAAGGGAGAATGTCTCGGTGGGAAATAGGAGCGAGGAGGGGATCGAAGGAAATCTTCGAAGAAGGCGCGCGTGAGCTTATCTTTATTTCGCTACTTATCGTGGCTCATTAATCGCGACGGACACGACGTTGCTTTATATTACATATATCCATCTCTATCTCTCTCTCTCTCTCTCTCTCTATATATATATATATATATATATATATATATATGTACGTAAGAATTGTATGATTTTCATCGTAATAATATTAAGCGCTCGTTGATGAAGTGAACCAACGGTTTTACTAATTATTGATAGGGTCGTCAAAAAAAGGGCCTTTTCGCCCCCCTCCCGACGATTATCGCATTCCGGTTTTACTCGACCCCAACTTATAGTAAAATTATCGCGATTACACGACGACGTTCCGTCGTTGACGAACGACGAAATTTGTTTGTCTATTCAGCGCGAGCTTAGAGCTTGTCCCCTTCGTTAAAACGAGCGATCTTGCCACTTTGCGTTTGTACTCGCTTGTCTAGTTTGTACTTATATACAGGGTGAATTCTGTAAGGTGTCTCAAACGGGATTTTGGTGCAGATGGGATAATTACAAACAAAAGTTGCAAATATACATTAGGGATATTTTTAATAGTTTACGAGATATGAATATTTAAAGTTGATCCAATCAGAGCGCGCGGGGAGCGTTGGAGCGGCCCACTCTCCGCCCTAGCCGTAGATATAGCACAGTTTAGAGCGTTACATTTGGGATCGCAAAATTCAGAGCAGTCAATTATTATTATTTTATTACGCAGTCATTTTTATTTGGCGCGCTCGGCAAAATTCAGAGCAGTCAATGCCCGACAAATAAAAATGACTGCGTAATAAAATAATAATAATTGACTGCTCTGAATTTTGCAATCCCAAATGTAACGCCCTAAACTGTGCTATATCTACGGCTAGGGCGGAGAGTGGGCGGTTCCAAAGCTTCTCGGCGCGCTCTGATTGGATCAACTTTAAATATTCATATCTCGTAAACTATTAAAAATATCCCCAATGTATATTTGCAACTTTTGTTTGTAATGATCCCATCTGCACCAAAATCCCGTTTGAGAAACCTTACGGAATTCACCCTGTATACGTTTATGTGTACGTGTGGATAGAATAGACGTTGAGGAGGGCTTATCGGATTTTGCTACCACGCCACCACGAGAGAGTGGACATATCGCTTACCCCGGACTTTAGATACGTATATACATGTATATACACATTATTACATCGTTTAACTCGAACCACAAGACGGAATATATAAACTCAGGAGAGTGACGGTAGTCGGACTGTTCCAGTTTAACGATTAACGGTGCGTTTGGGTTGTAGAGTAAAATCGTTAAAAAATTATATCGTTCGTTAGCGAATGCTTTATTTCTTTTTTATTTTGGGAATTTTAATCCGCGTTCTGAACTTGAAAGCATCTTAGGGGTTTTAATAAAAATAATAACAATAATTTTCATTATTATTGTCAGCTTGAATTTGAACGTTCCGAATTTATTTCGATTTTTAATAATAATATTTATTATTTTTCAATAATTTAATTTTTAGGTTCTTATTATGACCATAGTAACGATTGTCGTTACGAAGAAAAATCAAATTGTTAATAAGTAATAGAAAAATGGTCTATAAAATAAAATATCGCAAATTTACATTTAATTCCGGATTATTTTTGGATAATATGTCGTTAGGAAAATAAACTATCGGCAAAATATGAAAAAAAAAATATTTCGAAGCATCAAATTAAATAACGTAATTACATTAATTAGCATCCCCGCAAAAATTGAAAATTCGTATAATTCGAGTCTCTTTTTCTTTTCACGAATCGCATTTTACCTGGAAATTATCGTTAATCCTACCCGGAGGTCGTAAAATTATAGGGTTGAAAAGAAAATGATCTTTACCTGATTGAACTTCAGCCGATACGAGCCCTCTTCTTCTGGGTATCCTTCTTCGAGACATTTTGCACAAATCGTTCGGTAACTTGGCATAGAACACTCGTTCGAACGAACACGAACAAAACTCACCCGTGAAATTCACAAGAATCACGAGAAACAGAGAGAGAGAGAGAGAGAGAGAGAATCTCGTTATCACTGCCAAGCCGTTAATTAACAACACTCGAGGATCTTATCCTCCCACAACCTCGAAGCCTTTGTCCATCTTCAACTTTACGAGCTTCTCTCGTCCTCTTATTTTTCTTCTTCTTCTTCTTCTTCTTCTTCCTCCTCCTCGTCTTTTTCTTCTTCTTACGCTTCTTGCCGGGTAAATATATGTCCGACGAGAAGTGACGGCGCGTGCTACCCTCGAGACAAAATAATTACGTCCCGAACGAGTCTCGAGTGGCACTCGAAAATTTTTGCCCCTCGTCGATAAAAAACAATTATTACCCGATCACTCATTCGCACTTTCTTCCTCGTCGCTCTATCGCTGAAAACCCTTTCTTCTCGTCGATAGAAAAAATATCCTTTTAAATCATATAACCGGTAAGAAATAATTTTCATAAAATCGATGATAAAATTATTTTTCAGTCTTTCAATCGATTAGAATAATTTAAGAAAAAAAATACGATTTTTCGGTTTTCCTTTTCTTGAGAATCGTTGCACTTTGGTTTATAACTCGTTTACTCTTTCTTTCCTAACGATCAATTATAAGGTCGATGATTGATTTTTTTCCATTAATTAAATGAAACGATCGATCATTTTTTTTTTCTTATCGTTAACGTCTTTTTTTTTGTTTCCGTTTCATATCCATCCTCCCTGGCACAGAAGTTCCTCGAAGCAACTCCGCACTGACACAATTTTCCACTGGTTCGCGATCCGGACGGGGAACGGGTTCTCGATCGAACGCGAAATCGTGCCGCGTAACGAAGAACTTTAGCCGACGATTATTGGCAATATCGCGTTTCGCTCGTCACTCTTCTCTCGACATTGCGCGAGAGCTCACGATAAGAAGCGGACGCATGTTTTTCCAACGGTTCGACGAGATGCTTTACGCCCCCGACGATCGGATCGTCGACCCTCGGATTTCGTCATTATCACGATCGATCGTTTCTTCACCGATCTTTTCGCGCTTAATTCGCGTCCTTAAAAATCAATAAATTCCCACAAATCCAAACGAAAGACAACGACGCGAGAAAACAATTTTTTCCTATTTTTTTCAATCGATCTACGAATTAAAATATCGTCGAATAAATTGTCAACGTTGTTTTTCAATTCTCGCCTACGTTTCTCTTCATCGAAACGTGCCTCGTCGATCGGAGATATAATTGTACACTCTTGTCGTTCCTCGTCTATTATTCTCTCGGATAAAAGGAGAAAAGAGAGAGAGAGAGAAGGAGAAACAAATCACGAAGAAAATTATTCCACGAAATTGTCGACGTAAGGAAGGAAAAATAAACAAACAGCAAAACAAAAGAAACTTAATGACGCGATCGAAGAACAATCACGTCATACGCGAGGCGTTTTATGCGTATAAATGTTTATTCGCGTTTAAAGCTGATCGAAACTCGTTTCGACTCCGTTCCGGATAAATTCGATCCTCGCGATCGAACTCGTAGGCTTGGCGATCGACCGGAAGTCGTTTCTTCGTGACCTCCTAGCGAGCGTCTATCGACGAACGAATAATCCCCATTTCTCGTCTCGCGATTAAATTCCGTTATTTCCACGTTATATTCGTCAATCGCAAAAAAATCGTCAAAAGTCCTTGAACGATTTGAAATAATTGACAAACTTAAAACAAACAAAAAAATAAAGAAAATCTAACGATTAATAAAAATTTATGAGAATTAAAAAGGCGAACCGATCGTATCGAGGAATAAAATAAAATAACGAAATTAAATAATGAGAAAGGGAACAAAAAAAAAGGCAACGAAGAGGAAGTAATGGAGAGAAACGTCCGTGAGCCGCAACTTGCTTCGCACCACTGATGACTGACTGCCTTTTCCTACTCGAGAAACTCCCCGGACTATCGAGACCGCGGCTGCCGGCACTCACGGACCCGCGAGAACACACACATTCACGTTTAACAGCTGGGCCACACGTATAACCATTCATACGTATATAAAGGAAGGCGTGCGGCATAAGAATACGAAAGACACCCACAATACGCGAGCGCGGTGCTACGGAGAGAATGGAGAGAGAGAGAGAGAGAGATAGTGAGAGAAAGACACGTACGTGGAATCAAATTAAAATGTGTTGGTCACACTCCTTTGCGCTCCTTACGTATGTGAAACGTTCTCCATCAATCCGACCGCACTTTTTTTTTCTACCGACCTCGCGCACCATATTTTTCATCTTTTGCACGAGAGACGATCTTCCGCCAATTTTTTTTTACTAGTTGAAACGTTTTTTAAAGATTTTTTTTCTTTTCTTTTATCGTTCTTGTTAAAATGAAGGTTTTTCTTGGGGTTTTTGTTGTAAAAAATTTCGGACGCGATTCGATTCGATCGAGGTATCGATTAAATTTGCTCGTTCTCGTGTCAAGTGTCTTTATTATTCTCGAACGAGTTGTATTTTTATTATTATCATTTTTCTTCAAATTTTGTCTTACCGAGAAATTTGTATTTTTGCAATAAGAATAGATTATTCATAATGAGAAGCTCTGATAATCGTGAAAAAGAAATATTTTCGTTACTTAAGAAGGAAGAATCGAGTAAAAAAACTTCGATCAAAAAATAATTACGATTATCGTCAAAAATTCATCCGTGAATTTCGATAAGAAATTTCCACTATAGCCTTCCTCTCTCTTCTCGCTCGAGATCGATATTTCCCCAAAATATACGGCTTTAAAAGATTTTCGTTTATCCAAACGGTTGAATATGAAAATTCGACAAAAAAATTGCATAGAAAATCGCGCGTTGCATAAATTTTCTATCTTGAAAAAGAAAGGAGAAAAAAAAACAAAATTTGGGGATCGAGGGGAAAAAACGAGTTGGTAGTTTTGATAGAGAACGTCTCGTGTATAGCCCACGTTTTGACTCCTACGTCGAAGCTCATCCAATCTCACACGACCATAAGCTTACGCTCTCTCACATATCTCCCGCATACACGACGATATCTATATCTATATCTTCATACCCATATTTATATATCTATATATATAATCCATGCACACTTTCACATCGAGTCCGTGGTCTCTTGCACACGCGGGGGCCTTTGGGTCAGCGATGTCGAGCTACACAAGCCGAGAAGCCGCCGTAATCTCTCTTCTCGCTCGCCGTAAAGAAACGAAACGAAGAAGCAAAGAAAGAAGAAAGAAAAAAGTCGAGGAAGAGAGAGAGAGAGAGAGAGAGAAGGAGAATAGTTGAAAGAAAGATTGAAGATTTCGTTTTTTCTACCGTTCTTCTTTTATTTTCTTTATTTTCCTCGAGGTTCCTTGTACAACGGAGCGAAAGGGTTGGCCCACCCGTGCTACACGATGCGCACGAGCCTCGTTATATGCCTATACGCTTTGTTGTTTATTTTTTATTTTATTACTTTATTTTTTTTTTTTTTCCATATTCTTTTTTTGTTTTGGACAAAATGCATTTTGCCTCGTAGTCCAGGCAAGGTAGACACTCGCACGAGGCGAGTAAGGGGAAGCGATGAAAAATTTCGCTCATGTTTATGGCATTGTTTGCGCCGTGGGTCTTGCCGGCACTCTGACTCATCGACGATGCATCTCGCTCTCTTGTGTATAACCGGGTGCAACGTATGCATCCATTATACCAGTGTTTATATCTATACGCTTGTATGTATGTATATATATAAACGTATACGTAAGCGGTATAGAAAGCTTCGAGATCCTGTTATTGCGGCCCCGCGATGGTATTTTCGATGCCTTTTATCGGGGATGCGCATTGGGGGAAGTGCGCGTCTGCCGCGAAGTATCGTAAGCCGACGAGCGAGATTTTGAGAGACACGTGTTATTGTATACGAGCTATCGCGCGGTACAACGTTCGTCATTAAGAAGAAAAAAAAAGGAAACTTTTCGTTTATTCGTTTAGTCGAATGAAAAGCTTTCGGACGGTGTTTGATTTTAATTCGTCGATCGAATGAAATAATTTTCCAATCGAGGAGAAAATTTAATCGAACAATTTTTATTCTTTAACGATCAATAGTCGAGGGTCTCGTCGATGTTAGACGTACTCGAGACTCGTAATTTTACAATTTTTGAGAGTTTGAGAAAATTATTAAAATTCGATGGGAAATTTAAAAAAAATGATCGAATTTGGTAATTGTTTGGGGGGGTTGATAGGTATCTAGTAGTATTCCGTACTATTGGTCAGACGGGCTGAATCACTCGGAGGGAGAGGGAGGGCAGTCGAATGGAAATCATCGTTCAAAATTTCTCCATCTGTCCCGAACAAATATTATTTTTATGATGATGCGCGACGCGCTTTCATAGAATCGTCTCGGTAGTAAAACCGGACTGTCGATAAGTCCCCTGTACGTAGAGTCCGGTTCCATTCATAAAATATCCGGTTATTCGCCTACCCTCTCCTCAATATACAAATATATATATATATATATAAATCTATCGACATAAAATTATATATATTTTACAGTCACGGTGTATAATTTTATAACATAGAAATGTATGTAATCTCGAATTGATGCGATATTAAATTTATATATATACACATATATACTCAATTTAATAGCAAACGTTTCTATAATAAATTTATAGCGGCATAAATTCGAAGTTATATAAATTAGTTCTATGAAAAAAAAAAAAAAAAAAAAAAAAAATTGTTCCATGTTGAGATATCGAGACGACGTTGTAACGATAATTAAAAAAAATTCTTGGGTTAACTCTCGACTCGTTAAAATAACGTTAAAAAGCCGTTAGAAACACGTCAGATGCGAAATTTCAGATTTTCTGTTTTGTTTTTTAGTTCTTTTCTTTTTTTTTTCTTTTTGCTTTTTCAACGATCAAACAATTTGGTTCTCGAAACGTTCGGTGATAATAAAATTTTAAAGATCCATAATTCTTACTGCCTTACGGGCTTGCCAAAGGAGAGCACCGAGTGCCGGGGAAGAGGACCTATAAATATTCGATGAGTTATTTTTCGTAGACGCTAACGTTTATATTTATAACTATCATCGACGTTCGCCAATCGTACCAAAAAAAAAACATAAATGAAAAAATTCTCCTTTCTCTCCGTCGAGCAAAAATGAAGGCAAAATCCCGGAACGAATTCTTAATAACTCAGCCAGTAGCAAAACGATCCGTATACCTAAATCGTTTGATGAACTTTTCGCGAAGTGGATCGTTTTCTTTCTTCTTTTTTCTCTCTCTTTTTTTTTATCATTTTTTCTTTCCTCTTCGTCGTAAATTTATTTCACGAGTTTTTGATGAAGTTCCGATATATTTTCTCTTCTGAATTTAACCAAGCTGAATAAACGATGACATTTTAATGTTCCTCCCGTACACGAAGCCGAGAGATAACGCTTTCGAGCGTCAGGATTACGCTCGAAGCACATTAGTCGCTCGAGTCGGGCGAGATTTTTTTTTTCTTTCTCCTTCTTTTGGAGAAGTAAGAAGAGGGCGTGGGCAGAAAGCGCCGGCTTAAGTCCGAATAAGGAATCCTCGGTACCAACGCGACACGAGAACCAACCGAGACAATGCAATCAGTAAAACCCTTGGGATTTTTCGGGGCTGGGTCCTACCCCCTCCAACGTTCTCATGTATTTTTCGACTTTGAAGAGAAACGGAAAAGTCGTCTCGTACTTTGCCCAAACCTCTTCACTCTCCTCGTCCTCTTTCTCCCCCAACACGAGCCAATCAACGACACTCGACGAACTAATCGAGCTCGTCGTTGACTCAGCTTTTCTGGATTCATTAGGAAAATCCGCTTTGCTTTTTTTTTGTTTTTTTTTTTGTTTAGAAGTACTCGAGCTATTTTCCCCATTAGCATATCTTTGCATCGATGGGATTTGGATGATCGTGACCGAATGGAAAGGGTCTCGATTACAACCGATTAAAAAATTTCGAGTCTCACGAAGAGGAATAAATTAATTGCTTTCTTTTTTTTAATAGTTTTAGCTTTGGATTTGTATCGAATGGAAAAGATTTTGTAAAGTTTGTATTCTAGGACGAACCTTGAGAAAATTAGTGATTCTCTTTTCTAGGATTTATCGTCGAGTTGACGAATTTTTCGACAAATTTTTAACTCAACGATAATTGCAACTTTTTTATCAAAACAAAATTTCACATTCTCGAACGAATTTTCACAAATTTGACAATTTTTCTGATTAAACAAAAATGACAATTTTCCTGATTAAACAAAAATGCCAATTTTCCCGAAGAAAACGAAAAACTATTTTCAAAAAATGATCGTCCGACGCGTAGATTCCCGTTCGAAAAAAAAAACGAAAAAAAAAATGGCAAGTCTCTCTCGCGTCACGCGAATGCGATGCGAAGTCAGGGCGTGGAAGAAAAGAAGAAAAAAAGCATTACAGGCACGTTTCTCGCGCGTGTGAGCCTCGGAAAAGCGTCAATCAGATTCTAAGTGTGCTGTCGGAACGATTTTTTCCATCGGTTCGCAGTCGCACCGAGGGTTACTCGAGCCGAGAAAAGTGTGTTCGAGTGAAGTAGAATGAAAAAAAAAAAATGAAAAAAAACACACACACATAAAAGAAAAGAAAAATGTTTCAAAGACACAGAGATATATTCGCCCACGTGGTCGCCACAGGCCGGTACCTTGTCGATTACATTAGCTCGGCGTTATTGCGCAATCCTTGCAAATAAATTCACCATGCTATGCAACGGTCCATCAGGTACGATGATGTTTTTTTGGTCCAGCTGCGTGAGATGAGAGAGGAATGAGACAAAAGAGTGTGTGTAAGGGAGAGAGAGAAAGAGAGCAAGGAAAGAACGTTGAGGGTGGGCTGTGTAGACACAGTAAGATGAGAAGAGGAAAAAAGGAGAAAATTTAAGAGAAAGAGAGAGAGAGAGAGAACCAAGTGAGATGAGAGGAAGAGACTACAATAATACGCTCTTGAGATAGAAACGAGAGAGAAAGGGAGCAAAAAGCGAAATGAGACAAGACTGCTATCTTTATATACATACATATATACACACACACACATTCATATATACATATATACACATTATATATATATATATATATACATATATACATATTTTTTATATATATATATATATATATATACTCATAGAAATATATATATTTCTGAGAGTATGTATCTGTGTGTATATAGTAATAGAGTGAGAGAAACAGAAGTATACGAGCGAAGAAGCGCCAGCCGTTTCTCAAAGTACAAGTATTATCGGGTACGGTCTCTTCTCGGACGTAGGAGTGTGGTATGTTTATGCGAGAGGCTACAGTCTCACACCTGGAGACAGGAATAGCACGAGCCAACGGGGGAATTCTTTGAGCGGAAGTGTTTTCGCTCCTCGGTAAACAACAAAAGGGATTTCTTTTTATTTTTTTATTTCTTGAGATTTTTTTTTTTTTTTTTTTTATTTCTTCGCTCGTTCGCACACCCGCTCGATCAACGAGATACGATAAAGAGAATTCGTCGTCTGGAAAAAAGAAAAATTTTGAAAAATAATAATAAACTGATGTGTCGCACCGCCGGGGGGAAGGAGAGGGAGGCGATTTATCAAAGTATCGAAACGAGTACGGAGGATTGTGTTTTTATTTTATTTTATTTTATTTTTATTTTTTTCAAGGGAAATTGATAGGACGATAACGCGAGGAATCGTTCAAATTGAGTTTAGAAATGAGAAATTGACAGAGAAAGAGAGAGAGAAATTTATGATAATAATAATAAAATGTTGAGAAATAAAATGAATTTTCATAAAAATGTTGATTATCGAAATTCGAAAAATTTATAGGATAATTATAATCGCTAAGAAAAATGGATCGTGATTTCGTTCGGATTTAATTTAGAATCGAGTCACTCGGCGAGTTTTAATTACAATAATAATACCTAATAATAAAATGAACTTTGTTTACTTTTCGTTCGAAAAAAACACAATGTTAAAGAAAGAAAAAAAAATGATTTTCATTAAACTGGCAATTATTGAAATTTGAGAAATTCAATGAAATTTAATTGCTGGAAAAATGAATCGAGATTACATTCAGATTTAATTTACCATTGAAAAATTCGTCGGTCTTCAATAATAATAATAATAATAACAACAATAATAAAAACAATCATAATATCTTATATTTCACAAAATTTCAAAGACTTCAATCATTTTTTCACAAAATGCAAATGCACCCTAGAGAAATATTGCTCTACGAGTCGAGAGAAAGAGAGCGAGCGATCGAGCGAGAGGCAACATAGAGAGAAAAGAAAATTCTCTCTTGTTCTCTCGTTTTGCCCCAATCCCTTGTATGCAATCGTATATTATATTAAGGTATGCGCACAGATGGCACACGAGACACAACGAGACACCGTGTGTTCCGGACCTCTCTGGCTGTAAAACCTCAGCCCATCCCTCATCCACCCCTCCGCCCCTCGCCTTTCTTCCTCTTTAGTCTAGAATAATAAAGCGGCACGGTCCACAAAGATGCTGAGTGTTTGTATTTCTAGACACGATGGATATATACACGAATCCGAGAAATGACAGGGACCAATTGGTGGCACTCTTGCTCTCGTGCCGAGAATTACACGCGTGTACGTTTCGCGTGACGCTAACAACGATTTTTTCTTTTTTTTTTTAAGTTAAATTTTTTTTTATATCTCGTACGTACAAATACCACGGAAACAGATAAATCTTATCGCGGTACGAGTTATACGTCATATTGCGTTATGTAGATTTTTCAAATAATTTAGAACGTCGAGGATTGGGGGGTTGGGGCTTGGGGGGTGTGGGAGAGGAGATTTTTTTGTTGTCTCGAATATTACGAGCGTTAACGCGTGACGAGATTCGAAAGAGATATGCAAAACGTTACATTCAGTCACGAATTATCGTCACGCGATAGCGTCGAGCTTTTTTTTGTATTCTCTCGACAACGAGACTCAGTCATTAGTCAACCTTCGGTTCGCTTTTACGCTCGGTCCTCTTCGCGTTCCACGAAAGCAGCAAAAATAATAATAACAAGGATATTAATTTTTTCTTACTTCAAATAATAATAATTATAAGGGAATTAAATTAAATTCGAAAAATAATAAGGAAGAGCGAAAAAAATGTTCAATTATCGCAGATACTTTCCCTCGTTCTCCAAGATTTACGCGAGTCTGCGTCTTCGCAGCAAAGAATATTTAACGGAGAATACACTTCATGGAATTCAGTATTTCGTGAATCCTCGACGGCCCACGTGGGAACGGTGAAGATTTTTCTGAAATTATGGACAATTTTATTTTTTATTTTTTTTTTAGTTTCGATAGAAGGGTGGTTTTTTTTCAAGGAGATAAAATTGTTGTTTTCGCAGAATCGCCTGGTTCATATGCACCGTGGCATCGGTAGCAGCTTGTTTATATATCATCATGACGATTATGAAACAATTTCGCTCGGATCCGACCCTCGTCGATCTCGAAACGACGACGAACGAGCTGGTTACGTATTTTCCGAGTATCACGCTCTGCCAGGAAAATATGACTTTCGATTATGGAATTTACGAGTCCGTGGGTGTACAATTTCATTTCGTGAGAAAAAAATGTCGCGTTCCTTCTTGTTTTTTTTTCACGAACGCAACAAATCTGAAAAAAAGGATCGCGAGATTAGATTTTTTTATGTCTTCAAAAAAAAAAAAGGAGAAGAAACGACTCGACCAGACGACAATTTGGAGTACAAATTTGAGAGGTTTCTATTTTTGTTTCAAGGACGCCGAGCATTTCGACGAGATGTACATTTGGTCCTGGGGACCGATCAAAAGTTCGCCGAGCAAGGAACTCAACGAAAGTTACAGTTCGTTCTTTTATCGCTTGGCGCCGAATTGCGAGGATTTGTACTCGTTTTGCGTGATAAAGTAATTCCTCGCAAAGTTATTCGACTCCGATAAAATTGTCACGTTACGATTGTCATTACCTGGAGAATAATTTCAGTGGCTCGCCGGTACCATGCGCTGAGAAAGTGAAAAAGGTCATAGGACCTCGTGGTATCTGTTGTTACTTCGACGTCGTAGAAATAACCGCGGATACGGAAGTGATCGGACTGTCTTTCCAAACCGAAACATTTCCTGTCAGGTATACGATCGTCCTTAAAAAAAAACATTACACATTTATAAATAAATCGTGATTAATTTAGATCCATTAAAAAAGACAAATAATCATATTTACGAATTAAATTAATAATCGAGCGTTCGAGTTTAATCGATCGAGTTTAATCAAGTTCATTCGATTATTAACGAGTAACTACAACGTCTCAATGACGTTTATTTAATTTTTCTTCCATTTGAAAAAGAAGAAGAAAAGAAAACTAATGACCAATCTCGATATCCTTCCACTCCATCAGTATGGACGTGCTCGAGCACGAGGGCTGGCCAACGCGACGTCACGATCCAGTTTGGTATCACTTCATCACGGGTCTATCGATCACACTGGGAATTCAATTTACTTATTCGGAAAATGAATTGGCCCATCTTCATCGAGACGAGCGCAAGTGTCTCCTGTACGAGGAGTCACCTTCGTACAACGCCTGCTTTCACTATTGTCAATCGAAACAGATCTTCGAACGTTGCGGTTGTCTTCCCTGGTTCATGATGTCCGAAGCGAACAAATTTACGGAATGTACGAGAAGTCAGTACGATTGTCTCTCGGCCAACTCTGTGAGCCTTCTTAAACCTAAATGCGAATGTTATCTCGGCTGCAATCACTCGGCGTACGATCTCGATATTCTTACTTATAACGCCACTCAACCAAATGTCATCTCGATAATGGCCGAATGGCCGTCGCTGATCTACAGACGCGAGGTACTCTTCGGTTCGTTGGACCTTCTGGTCTCGTTCGGTGGTATCGCCGGTCTCTTCATCGGTTATTCGATCTTGACGACCGTCGAACTCGTTTATTATTTCAGTCTACGTGCATTCTGCGGTGCGATACTTACCGAGGACGATAAAACCATCAAGATCAAAGTCGCTTCTGCTAAGAAACGTAAACGACGGGTCGTCAAAGTTATCGATATTAAAAACGAATATTACAACTATGTTAATTAATAATCGACGCGTTTCTTACTCGTAGAAAGACACGTAGATGATTTTTTCCTCATACAACGATAAGTAAGAGGTTTTGTCGAATGGGAAATTGTCGTAGGAATAATTAATAAATAAAAAGAAATATATATAAACGATCCTTCGGGACGATATCGTAGTTTTGTCTTTTTGTAACGGAAAAAAAGTACGAATAACGCTCGTTTACTCAAAAAATACTGAATGCCTTTTTTTTCGTTTTATTCATCATGCGACGGAGTGACAAACGAAGACACTTTGAGTAGAGAAAAATCGTTTAATCCTCCTAAGCCTTATTCAATTTCTATAGGTAGATTTACGTTTTTTTTGGTTTCTTTCTTTTGTTGCTGTTGTTCGTTTTCGTCGGCGTTAAAAGGGGATTGGTCTATTGAAGCTTGTACATTTTTTTTGTTCATTCTGTATTTTCGTTATCTCATTCTCTCGTTCTACCCCTTCGTATCCCGTTCATCTCAACGTACTCGTCGTTTAAAACGTTTCCTAAATTCTGTTTTTTTGTTGCTTTTAATTTTACGATTGCTCCTGTTTCTTTCATTCTCTCTATTATTTGTTTTTCTTCGTTAAAAATGCAGTTTCTCGCTCGTATATATATATTTATATAATATATTTATATAGAATCCTATCAAAAGTTAATTTTACAATAATTCAAAGTGGTCGGTCTTTTTGTTTTATTAATTAAATCTTCATTATTGCCTCGAGTCGTCTCAAGTAAATTCTCTTTTGTTTTTTTTTCTTCTTTTGTTTTCGTTACGAGATTGGTGCAGCCGTTAATCGCGCGTTTGCCCTCTCTCCAAGTTCTAAATAGTTCAATCCGCAGAAGCGTTTTTTTTTTCTCTCGTCTCTGTTATTCCTTTAGTTTTTCTTTTTTCTTTTTATACATCGTCATAAGTATTACGTTACCTACTACCGGTATCTCTCGCACTGAGATTACGAAGATAAAACGAAGTTGGAAAAAATTGTGTAAAATGTATTTCAGCGAGTGAGGTGAGGCCGATCACGAAATATCGACGATCTTTTTCTTCTTTTTGTTTCTTTTCTCTCTCTCTTTTTTTTCTTTCGTTTCCCTACAATTTTTCTTATCTAAGCGTTTTGTTGTTGCGGTTGTTGTATTCATTCTCTCGAGTTTCACTCACACTCGACTTCCGTTCCATTCTCTCTCACTCTTTCAAACGTTAAAACCGCCCTTTCGTTCTTTTTTTTGATATTCTTTCTCTTGTTTACAAAGGCGCGAAAAATTTATTTAATTTCGCGATAACGGCACTGGTGTCAAAAATGTGTCTCCCATCCTTTCTCTCTCTCTCTCCCTCTCTCTCTCTCTCTCTCTCTTTCATACTTTGTTTTTTCATTTTTTGTTTTGCTTTTTTTTTCTTCCTCGCTTCTATATTACAATGCACACTCCACCTAGGTGAATTTCTATAAAGCGTTCGGGGCTACGTAGTCCGGAGATCGTACTCCGGAATCGTTCGCTATTGAGCGATCGTAAAATCCATCGAGCCGGGAATCGGTCCGCTCGAACTCGGCGTTATCGTCACTTGTGTACCAGCCACGCTGAGTAACGCCGCGTTCTCGCTCGACGTCTCCTCGTTGTCCATCAGTTCGATGTCCTCGCCCGAACCTGGCGAATTTTCGGGATCGCATTCGACTGTCACTAAAAAAAAAAAAAAAAAAGGAAATAAAATACAAAACGAAAAATAAAAAACGCTAAAAGTAAATGCAATAGACGAACCGCCCGAACGTTGTTAACAAAAATGCAATTACGAGTGAACGAATGAAGCGAGAAAAAAAAAGAAGTAAATACAAAAAATAAATGAAAATTCTCTACGTAAAGGTTGATGAAAAATTGCGATTAATCAAAAACTAAGATAATTAACGACGAGTCTCGACGTTAGGATTATCAGCGATTTTTTATGATTTGATTTTTGCACGACGCGGCGAAATAATTAGCGCATGGAAAATTGGCCGAATTTTTGGACGAAAATTTGAGCTAGCCACTCGGCAATTTGACATGCAAATCCCTCGTACGTGACATCGATCAACGATAATTGAGGAAGCTAATTTGCGACGGATTTTTTATATATTTTTTTTTATGAAAATAAAAACTGATTTTTCGTCTCATCGGTGGGATTAATCGTTAAATCGACTGTTCACCAGTGGACTTTGCGAAGCCGCCGTTCAACTTCGTACCCCTGAAGCCTCCGGATGTACCAGCGAGCTTGACGTCCGGCAAATTCGGCACGATTATCACAACGCCGTCGTCCCTCGGCGGTGCTATCGAACCCCCGCCGTATCCCGTGGACATTCTCGTCGTGCACGTCATCTCGTCGAGATGAACCATTTGGGGTGATATTGAACTATTTTTTATTATTTTTAAACAAACGAAAAAATCACATTTTTCAATCAAATTTTCTTTTCGATTAGGCAAATTTCTCGATAAAAAGTCTCGAATTTTTATCAAAAAATTAATCAATTTTCTACGATCACGAGATAAACATTTTTTGTTTACTATTCAATTTTTATTTTTAGATCGATCGAAACAATTGAGAAAAAAAAATTACGAATTCAATAATAAAAATGAATTTAAAGATACGAAAATTGGAAAAATCATTTTAAATTTGAATTATCAATAAAATCAAGTGTTTTTAGCGACTGACCTTAGAGTAACTCTTTTCTTGACCCTCGTCCCAAGGTCGGAGTGACCCCTGTGCATTTGTCTCGGCTTTTGTTGTTTGATGTCGTGACCATTCTTGGAGGTCGGTGAACTCGGCTCGGAGAGCTGTTTGTCGACGAGAATTGGTTTGAGAACAGTCGCAACAGCGTGGCTCGTAACATCGTCACTCGTCGTTAAAGCCTGGCTCACCTGGGCCTCGTTCGGACACGGCAACGGTAATGTCAGTATTCTCTTACGATCCTCCATGTATAGCTCTATGAGTTGGTCCAGTTTGGTCTCGATGTCATCGACCTGATTTAAAAAAAAAAAAATAAAATAAAATAAAAAAAATTACAATCGACGTTTCCATTATTAATTGTATTTTTTTAATTTAATTTTTTCGTCAACCCGATGAGAAATAATCTTACCTGCCTCTCGACTTTTACGACCCTCGACGCAAGGCTGATCTTCGAGGCGTAAACGTCCCTCGCCTTTGACCCTTGTTTCCCAAGGATTTGGTCTAATCTAAGCAAAAACATTGGAGAAATCGTTCGTTCCGTTTCGAAGGATTTTATTTTTCGTTGCATTTCACTATTGACATTGTTATTGTCGCTTTTCTTTTCGAATAACTATTTTTTTTTTCGTTGCCACGACTATAAGAGTGTGAAAACGCAGGCAAGCAGAAGACTACGAGAGTGGTGCTATAAATATTACAAATACAGAAATAATTGAAAATTGAAAGAAAATTTTTAAAGATTCAGCTAATTATGTACAGACGACACAGCAAGGCGCAGACAAGCAAATGATGAAAAAATCACTTAAAAAAAAGAACAACGTGCAGAGGAAATGTCGATTATTCGATTTTTGGTTTTTTGTTCTTTGGTCTGCAATTGATTAAACATAGAAAACGATCATACGGTCGCAGTCGAGGATCCCGAGTCGTGTCTTGTTCATTCGTGCCGTTCGGTAAATTTTGTTTACCCTTGTCCTTTCGAATTTGAACCCTTTTTTGTATTTTTTGTATTTGTTGATTTTTTTGTTTTTGTTTTGCTTTTTTTATGTCACCTATCCAGGATCGAGGGGTTTCTCGACTCCAGAGTTGACTCGAGAAGAGGGTCGCGAGGAAGAATGCTTGCATTATTTGCCTGCTTTGATGGAGGGAAGGTCACTTTTAGCGGGTGAGTAATATTTTCGTATATTTTTGTTTTCGTCGATTATCGACGGGACAAAGTATTTTTCTTTGTCCAGTTTATTATTTGTAAACAATTCGTACGAGTGTCATACTGTTTCTTTTTTCTTCTTTTTTCTTCTTTTCGTGAAAGTATAGCGAATAATTCGAAAAACAGGGTTGGGCAATTATTTTCATTAAAATTAATTATTCGATCGATTTTCGCGAGGTTTGATCGAATAATCGAGATATTTGGAAAAATCGATAAAATTGTATCGATTTGACATCATTTTTCTACTCCCCGAGACACTCATTAATTCAAATCTCGTGAATTATATATCGAAATGAAAACAAGAATTCGATTCAATTCAAGATTCGATTTGTCGATAAAAAAAATCAATAGTCACGAAACGACACATCGATAACACTTATTCGCATTAATTAAGACACAATTTTACACTCCATACAAACTGACGAGATCCATTAATTACGATAATCATTACATCGATTAATACAATAATTAATAAGTAAAAATAATCGTTCGCCCCTCGTTAATGAATAATGAATAATTAACGAAATAATATTTTTCAAAAAGAATGATTTCGTTATTCGAATACTGCCCAACACTGCCAAAAAAAGCGAACGAAATGGGGGGGGGGGGGCGAGGGTCGGGAATTTTTCAAACTGACGGAGCGTAAATAATCCAAGAGGGCTTCTGGGGTGAGAGATGTGTCAAACGGATTTAGAGAGAGAGAGAGAGAGAGAGAGAGAGAGAGAGAGAGAGAGAGAGAGAGAGAGAGAGAGAGAGAGAGAGAGAGAGAGAGAGAGAGGGATATATTTTCGTCAGGAGGAACGGTGCTTAAGCTTCGTTCATTAGCGATGGATTAATAACCATGAGATAAAAATGATAATGAAATATTGAAAAAAAAACAAAAAAAAATCTGATTTAAATTTCATAATAATTATTGTAAAACTATCCAAAAAAAGGGACGTAGACAGCTTGAATTTATGGTGCGTTGAGAAGCTTTTTTTCTTTAAAATTCCCCAAATCAACGTTCACTCGTTATTAATAATTGTTATTTCGCCTTTGATGATTTCAAATAAACGTTCGATTAACGATGAAGTTTGGGCTTACGAGGCGAAATTCACAAAAACAAAAAGAAAGTGAACGATCGAAAAGAATCTCTTCGATTTTTAATAATTAATAATCATAATAATAATAATAATAATTAATGAAATAATAATAATAACAAGAATAACAAGACGGGTACTCTCGAATCTAATTAAAGATACCTGAACTGCAGGTTTCGTACGCGGTTCAGTAGATCCGCGTGCCCAGAGCTGTACTGTTCGATCACGTCCTTGACGTCGTAAGGTTTCAGAGCTTCTCTGAACTTCTTGCGGGCCACGAAGTACTTCAGCTGCGAAGTACACAGCACAGGCCGTACATACATTTTTCTTTTCAAACTAATTCGATAACACGTTTTTAATGACAATTTTTTTTTCTTTTCAACGAGCAATTTCAAATTCTTAATTTTTTTTTTCTTTTTCTTCCTTTTCTTTTTTCTTCTTTTTGCTATTTCATAAAGAATTTGGATAAATTTTTGTTCTTTTTTTTTTATATCAAAACAGAAAGGACAGAAAGAGAAAGAAAAAAAAAACAAAACAAAAGAACAGACGAGCGAACGACGAGCGTGCGTTCGCGTGATTTTGTTTGTTTGTTTATTTCCACGGACGCCAAACCCGCGCCCCGGAATAAAAATTGGTGGCACGAGACGAGGGCTGACGCTCGTGGAAAACAAAATGTCGTATCGTATCTCGATACGGGGCACACACACGATAATATAATGTACGGTCGTATGGTCGTATAAAGCGGGCAAGCAATTTCAGATTTTACTCGAAAACTTTACTTCCACCCGGCCGAGATATCGAAGGTTCGAGCTTTTTTTGCAACTGTTTTTCGTGGGGTTAACAAAGGAAGAGAGCGAGAGCGAGAGAGAGAGAGAGAGATAGAGAGAGAAAGAGGAGGGATTTTATTTTACAATTTTTGTTTCTTTTTTTTCTTCTTCCTTTTCCTCCTTTCTTTTTTTCCCTTTTTTCTTTTCTTTTTTGTCGCACCCCCTTTTTATATTTTTCTTCCTATTTTGGAGTATTTCGTTTTTTCTTTCTTTTTAAATTTGTTCACTCTTCTCGTGACGGGACGAGCGACACTGATCAACGGGACAAATCTGGGTTTGTCGTTTTGTTTTTGTTTTTTATTGTTGAAAATGATTCGTATACGTGTGTGTGTTTTTTGTTGTTGTCAATTTTCCGACACTGGTGTCGCTTCGTTGGGACTTGGACGGGAGTCGCGACACCCCGTCTTTTTTCTGTTTTTTTGTTGCCAAAAAAAAATAAAAAAATACGAAAATAAAATAAAAATAAAAAAAATAAAAAGGGAAATACAGATGGCGAGAGAACAAGCGAATTCTGTCGGGGATATACACACGTGTGTTCAGTCGAACTACGACTAATCGTTACGTGAGAACAATCATCGAGTTAAACTACGATAGAAAAGGGTATCGAGAAAAATGGATCTAGGCGACAAAATCGAATCCGTCGAAAAACAAATATTTTCAATTTCGCGTGAAAATAAATCATTTTTTCATGAAAATTTCTAAATTTTTTCACTATCGAATTAAACAACGAAATCAATACTCCGATATTTAATTTATTCATTAAAAATAATAAATCTTATTCTCACGAAATATTTTTTTCTTCTCACGTATTCGAATAAATTATTGTAAAAATCCATTTTTCTCCTTTTTAAAGCGGAGTACAGACCAGTCCAGTATCTCGGTGTAGTTTAAATATAAAAGAAAAATATTTATAGTTATAATTATTTTTATACAAGAAATATCGTAAAGTCGATATGATTGATTTATCGAGGAAAATATCGTTGGAGGTTGACGTTGATAGAGTAAGGGTGGGGGGGAGTGTGGGGGGGGGGGCAAAAACTCGATACGTGATAGGCGATCGAGCAACGACGCGTGATTGGAATTTCGGGTTGACTAATAGGTATCGGGGAATTGAGAACGTAGGTAAGGTCATAGTCGCAGGCGTTCACTGTCGGCGCTTGAAAGATAATTAAACAGAAGGGAGGAAGCGAGAGGGAGAGTGAGAAAGGGAGAAGAGGACGAAGATGTATGGAAGGAAAAAAAAAGTGGGTCGTCCGTAATCGATCTACTCTCGGTCTAGAGTCCTAGAGGGGGGTGTGAGAGTTATTCCACGTTCGAACAGACAGCAGCATTATTCTAGTCCAAAGGGAGAGAGAGGGAGAAAAAGAGAGAGGTAGAGAGAGAGGGAGAGGGAGTGAGTTCGTGTCACAGGGAGCTCAAGTTCCTATTGTCGTTGTTGTTTCCTGTCTTCATCATTATCGTTTCCCCTGTTTTTTTCCCACCCCTAGCTCTTAACTTTTTTTTCCTTCTTCCAGTCGCAATTTTCATAGGGGAGCTCTAAGTTCCTCGGGCTGTCTTCCCCGTAATATATAATAGACATCTATTATATCAAACATTCCCCATTAATCTAGCTACTTTTTTTTCCCTCAGCGTAACGCAGATGTTTCCTTTGAATTATTTTACATTTTTTCAAGCCACCTTTCCGCTTTCTAAGTCATTGCGGAAACGGAGAAAACACAACAATCGCATGAATAAAATTCTGATGGATGAATTTTTTAATCTTTCGTTAAGAGGGTTCTGGAATCTTTCTTCACGAAACTGGTCGAGATATTTGCTTTTTTACCTTTCCAAGTAATAATTACGACGTACTCGGCCCAAACTATAAACCACTAAGTACGAAGTTCTAAATATAAAATACTAAGTACCAAAGTATCAAGTACGGACTGATAAATACAAATTACTGACAATAAGTACCGAGAACCAAGTACGAATCACTAAATACAAAGTTCCAAGTACTAAGTACCAGCGTTAAAGTAATTAATACAAAGTACTAAATATTTTATATCGTATCAAGTACAAAACATTAACCATCGAGTATTTAGTACTACGTACTCTCCTACCAAGTTCAAAATACAAAGTACCAAGTACAGTGTATAAATCTCTCCCCTCCTATCCTCCCTTTATCAGATACCAACTACAAAATCAGTATGTACGTCGCTTCGCCAAAAAGTCTATCGTGACCTAAGTACCTTTCAGCTC
This sequence comes from Netelia inedita, assembly GCA_964017225.1. Classification (NCBI taxonomy): domain Eukaryota; kingdom Metazoa; phylum Arthropoda; class Insecta; order Hymenoptera; family Ichneumonidae; genus Netelia; species Netelia inedita. The sequence continues at coordinate 43,774,524 of OZ024920.1, forward strand.
CGGTACACGTATGTGCCTACGTAAAGGTATACCTAAATCGTCGATGCATCTCTCGAAATGGCGTTGGATGCATCCAAGGGGATTCGATGAAATCTTGGAAATGACGTGCGAGCCAACTGGGTCACGTTTGTGTATCTCTCGGAGGGAATTAATGCAACGTTTGGTACGAGGGTTGATGGTACATAGGTGGTTACAGATCAGATCTTGAGTATGGAGGGAGAGGGGTAGAGACAGAGATAGAGGGAGAGAGAGAGAGAGGGAGAGGGGGAGAGAAAGAGAGAGAGAGGACTAGACTAGCGTCAGGTTTGTTGCTCGACCGTGAGGATTTTGCAAGACATCGGGCGGCGCACTGTTTCAACCCTCGTGGCGCAACAACGCCTGGAACGGTAAGATCAGAGGGTAAGTTTTCCATCCCCGTCCTGTGCGGTCCCCGTCACGCGCCTACCACCCGCGCAAACGATCGTGTTACAGTTAGTTCCACAAACATCCTATAACTATCTCCCAAGTCGTCCTGCATGGAGAGATATTTACACACACACACACACATATATATACATATATATATATATATATATATATATATATAAATATATCGTATAATATGTGTCCTATACACTCGAGTATATAGTGATAAATTCTGCATTTGCATTTAATATGCAGTACATACGTATATACATGTATATGTACGAATACATACATATATACATATATGTATATACATATGGTTAGGTGCTAGAAAAATGCGATTATTGGCGCGCATGTGTGCGTATCGGCTAGATTGAGAGAGAGAGAGAGAGAGAGAACGAAGAGAAAGAAAAAACATAAGAAAAATTGGTGCTCGAATTCGTAATCACAGACTCGCACATACAATGTTCATAGTAAACATTAATAGCTAAAACATGCGGATATAAATTTTTGGATTTTTGTTTTGGTGTTTTTTTTTATTTTTAGTTCGTTATTAGACAATTTTCATTCTTTTTTTCGGTACGCTCGTGGTCGATATTAGTCGCGAGGAACTGATGGGAAATAAAGTCAATCGACGCGAGAATGAAAATGGCGCGTTTCGTTATATACTCGATTTTAAATTGCGTCGTCGAAGCGAGATTAAACTTAACGAGATAAAAAAATATATAAAAAAATAGAAAAAAAAATAAAAGAATTTGTAATGATAGCGTTATATTTTGTCGAGAAAATTAGCTTCGAGGAAACTTTACGAGGTGGGGGTAGGGAGAAAGAGTGAGGGGATGGGGGTGGGCTAGTACTTGGTTAATATTCTCGCGACTCGATATATCTATTACGTATACGAAGTGTGCACAGGCGATGGAGTCAAGAGAGCAATTGAGAGTGACGCTCGAGGCATAAATCAGAAGGATGCTCTCGTCGAGACCGCACGTCTCGTTCATTCTCTCGATTTTATATAAATTGCTGTTTATACACATATATAGGTGTATATATATATATATATATAGGTGTGTATACGTATACGCGATTGGGACATTTCGCAAAAGATCGATCAACGTCCAGCAGTGTTTCGAAAATAGAACATAAATTTCTTATTTTTCCTTTTTTTTCTTTTATATAAAAATAGTCGAAGGAGAGACGAAAAAAAATTTTCGATTTTTTTATATAATATTTTTTTAATAATGAGCAAAATATTTGGAAAATTGCAGTAAATGTAGAGGAATTTATTTGACGCGATAGAAAGATAAACAATTTTGTATTGGGAAATTTGTATTTGAAAATTGAATTTACATAGTTTGAATGAAAAATTAGGTATTTGCTTTTCGACGTTTACTTTTGGATAGGAAATTGGGAAAGAGGCCTGAAACATTGTCGCAAAAATTTGATCGATTTGTGACGAAACGGCCCATACATACATGCATATACACACACACACATATATATATATAATATATATATGTATATATATATATGTGCACACGTTATAGCCAGCCCCACGAGTTTCGTACGATCAAATAAATCTTCGACACGAACGATGGGGCAATCGTGCGTATGGGGAAAAACACGAAGGACGAAGATTGAAGATCGAGTGAAATAAATCTTCTTGCGCGCGAGAAAGAGGAGGTCCTCGAACGCCTATAGGAAAGCGTATACGTTTTTTTCTTCTATAAAATAAATAAAAAGCTAAAGAAATAGAAAGAGAAAGAAAGAGAGAGGGGAGGCGAAAGAGACAGGAGTAAATTTATCATACGTTCGATTATTATCGCGCTCTTATTCCCGCGTCGTTTTTAAATTTTCATTTTCATTTACATCGTTTGCTTTTTTTTTAAACTTTTAAACGATCACGATCACGATAATGAAAAAATTAAAGAAATAAGAGAGAGAGAGAGAGAGAGAGAGAGATAGATAAAGAGAAGGAATTAAAAAAAGAAAGGAACCAATGTCTACGAACTACGAACAGTGAAGAAACAAAAAAAGAAGAAAAACGAAAACAAAGAAGATTAAAAAAAATATATATATATATATAATATATATTGGAAAAATTAAAGTATAAGAGAAACGAGCACAGGCACCGTTGTCTCGATATTATTTTTGGTTCTTTGTGTCTCATTGCGCTGGTTGGGATACCTATTTTGAATATTTTTCACGCGGCTGATGAGGTCGACGTGGCCTGCGCTGTACTGCTCGATCACGTCTTTAACGTCATACGGCTTCAGAGCCTCTTTGAACTTGCGTCTTGCCACGAAGTACTTCATCTGATACGACAAGGCACACACGAACACCAAAAGTGAATTAGAAACAGGGGCTCTTTGAACTGAGAGAGAGTGAGAGAGAGTGAGAGAGAGAGAGAGAGAGAGAGAGAGAGAGAGAGAGAGAGAGAGAGAGAGAGAGAGAGAGAGAGAGAGAGAGAAAGAGGGACTAGCGTGACAAAATCTTTATCAGTCACTGCTATCACACATGAAAAAAATTCTATACCAATCGTGATTCGATATTATCATTGATTTACGAATTAAATTTTTATTTCTAATAAAGTTCCTTAAAATTTTGCATTCAATATCGGTTTTTTTGTAGAATATTAATTTTTTAGATTAATAAATTTACATTATCGACAAATAAAAAAAGAATATAATAATAATAATAGATTTATCGATTTTATTCGATACAAATCAAAGAAAATCAATAATAATTGTTATTATTATTATTATTTTGTAAAAATTATTGTTACGTTATTTATTCGTTTATTTTTCATATATATATATAGCAGGTATATATTTTTTTCATGTGGCAAAAGGGAGGTAATGAATTTTTTTCAGTTCTCGTAATTGTACGAGTTTTTGTTTTTTTTTGTTTCGCAACGAGAACGGGTGATCCTTTTTTCTAATTCAGCTTTATATGAGTTGACCGAACGAGAAAGAAACGGAGAGACGAGAGAGAGAGAGACAGAGAGATTACGCTCCACGCCGTCCGTCCGTCCACGAGAGACAACCGCTCAATTCACATTCGTACGCTCATCATTCATCGACCACTCGCCCAAACGATCGAAAAACTCACAATTTTTCCTGAATTTTTCATCTTGCCCACTAACCCGTTGCCCCGGTTTGTCCTAATAAAAAAAAAATAATAATCGTTGGCTCGAACGCGCCGACCATCGTTATTCATTTATTTCCGATAAACGAGCTCTTTTGTCATTTCATCAATAAAAACCATTCGCCGTTATTATACACGCTCGGATAGTTTCGTTACATCGCCGTAATAATAATGATCCTCGTCTCTCCACGGGGAAAATATTTTACGACGACTCGAGCGATATCTATCGGGTTCTTGGCTCGATTCAACCGAATAATTAATTTTTTTTTACTTCTTATTTCCTTTTTTTCCCAACTGTAACAATTATACGAGAGGAAAAATAGATTATTCTCTCGGAGAGAGCGAAATATGTCCCGCGAGATTTAAACATCGAGCGCAACTGCGAAATATCGACGAAAATCTATAAAATTTATTGGAAAATATTTAATTCGGAATATTATTTGTAATTTAGAAACCAAAAAAAAAGAATATAAAAATATGAAATAATAAATTTAAAAATATTTATCAAATTTTACCGTAAACTTTTTTTTTTTTAATACGATTGCACGGGAAAGTTATAAAAAAATGAAAAATAAGCGTCGATCGTTCGATTTCATCGCGTAGTATTTTTTTTTCTTACGACCCGTTGCCAGCCTCGTGTATTTTGAGACTGCGCGCAGCTACGAGCTCTCTACCGTTTGGTATAATACCGTAAATATCGCATTTCCGGTATACCGAGTACACGCCTATGTCCGTTGGGATGACGAAACCATTCGAAGCCGGAAAGTCCCCGGAAACGGGATTGAAAAGCGATTACCTCATGAATATATACGTATACTAATGTGTAGAAGCGTCGTCCCTTAGCCAGCGCGATAACGTACATAACTCTCGAGGTACGAGTGACTCTGTATCGAGGTCGGGATTCGTTGCTAACAACGACGAACCTACGAGAACGCGCGACGAAGCAACGACTCGAGCTTTTGCGAGACCATCAGTTTTCCTTTCACTCTGTCTTTCTCTCTCTCTATCTCACTCACTCGATCGCTCTTTTTCTCCATCTCTCTCGTTGCGGATTCACCAGCGTTATGTACTTGAGGTTTGCTTGTTCGCTTTGGCTTGCCGAGTAAAAAAGTTCAACAACATCGTTACCGGAAGCGCCCGAGACGGAGAATATTGTGTACTATACGCGAAAAAGTTCTCACTGATAGCTCTACACTAACGCAATTTTATTCGTTCGCTCATTCTCCGTCGTAGCAGTAACTTGTTTCTTCCACATTCGTTCAGCTCTTCACGTGGAAAAAATATTCGCACTCTGTGTATTCATATGTATATTTATATATATATATATATGTAGATTCATTTTATTATTTTTATTTAGTTCAGTGAACAGACGATAAATTAATAATAATAATATATTCGCGTAGGCTGTCGATTTTCCACGTAATTGTTTCTTTTTTGACGCAGTGACAGGGAAGAATGAAAGCTGAGTTGAACTGTAATGTTTGATGAAAATAATATGTGAAATTAAGCGATAATTGTTACTATTTTGACGAAGTATATAAGTTTTTGAAACGACATGATTTTGCAGCAATGCGGTCGACAAAGTTCGCTTCCAATTGTCTTGTACAGCTAACGAGTTTATACTAAAAGCGCGCGGCTCGTGTGCCGGTCGGCCGGTGCTGCCACTGCTTGTTGCGTGGCCGTTTCCGATACTACGTTTACGCGGACTGCAATAGACACGGTGTGCAGTCGTTGTTCGTTCCTCAGGGGAAAAGTACTGCACGTGTTTTCATGGAAGGACGTTACCGAAGTGGTTATCGAAAATATCGAGCAATGAAACGGGATCGAGGCAGATAAAAACGTTTCCGATATTATTCACCAGGCCACGCGCCACGGAGTGCGCGCGCATCGTGTTGTTCGTGCAGTCCGTGCCGTCGGGAGAGCGGACGTGTTTCGATCGCTGCGCGAGATCTTTGTATACAAAACGACATTACGTACCCTGTGTGCTCACTCGTCCGTGGTAAAACCGTAAACAAGTAACCCTCGATACCGGACAAACGATAATCTATCGACATTCGTTCGCTTCAACGCCTATAATCCGGGACAATTCGTGTTTGGCTAACTTCGTTCGGCACGGCGTGGTGAAGTTTATTTTTTTTGCAAATGGCCGCCGTGACAAAGCGGACAAAATCAGTGAAGTGTGAAGTGATATCGTGAACAATTCTGGAGGAGAATCAACAGCCCAGTGGTCATCGGAGAAACCTTACGACTCTTCTGGTTCTCTGGAGGGGAAAAGATCGCGGCTCGTATGGGGAAAGCCGTCGAGAACGACTGACTGTGAGTAGCAAAATATTGATTACTTTTTTTTCACACGATCTACTCGCTTGGGACGCTGTGTGAGTTTTCATTCCGCGAACTTTTGCCAAAGAACCTTCGTATATATATATATATATGTGTGCATGGTAAACAGTATACTTTTTCCACGTGTGTATTCCCCGGCCCATTCGCTCCGTCCCACACACACGCGTTGGGCGCACGCTTCGACAAGCTTTTTCTATACGTGCGAGACGTGCCTCGGCGTAGCTCGAGAGTTCACACTACAGAATAAAAATTATCCTATGATTAACCTCAAAAATTAAAATTATTACATCAATATTAATAATAGTAAAATGCATAATTAATGATTAATTATGCATCGATAATAATCACGAATAAAATTATTAAATATGATTTCTCGAGCAATCCGGGACGCGTTGTCAATAGATAAAAATCGATATTAGGGCAGAAATTAAATAGAAGAAAAGTAACGCATGAAATCAATCGTGAATAGCAGAATTATGGAAAAAAACTACTTCTCGCGAAAAAATGTTCGATTCTCTCGAAGTACTGAGTCGTACGTTTTTTTTCTTTCTGTTTTCTTTTGTCTTGTTCATATACGTACGTATAACACGTTCCACAGGATGACGTACACGATACAGATAGAACACTAGAGTATCAAGGGACTTTAAAAAAAAATATTACACACATTTTCGATCCCTTCTCTTTGGTTCTCGCATTACCTAATCACACGATCGAACTAACGACGAGGAGATATAGAGAGTAATACACACATGACATAATTGTTTGTTTTTGTTCAAAAGGATATTTCACCCCATATGTAAATATTGAGATATTTCTTTTCTGTGATTTTTGTTTCTCGTGATTCAACGGAAAACGACTCACCTTGCGTATCGCTCTGATCGCCGTTTTGTGTTTGTTGGTGAGATGAACGCATCTCGGTTCGTCCTCCTCGTCTGAAATAACAAACAAAGAATAACGTCAAATATCATTTTTCCACCAAACACTTTTATCGATTGTTTATTTTTAATTTTTATATTTTTTATTATTTTCGTTCTCGTAAAACAATCTTATTCTTTCCATTTCTCGAATTACGAAGGGACGAACAGAAAATTAATCGATTTTTTGTGTTTCACCGACCGTCGGAATTTTTTTTCGACAATGCCGTTTCCGCCACCGAGTCCTCCGAGTAACTGGCGTTGAGATTTTTCGTTCCCATCGGCGTTTCGTTGTTGTCGTTGCAGTTGCCGTGATTATTGTTGCTCCCACCTGTTCGTAACATTGCTACATTTCATAATGAGGAAAGATTGTTCTTGTCGATTTGCGCGCGAAGCCTACATTGTTGGGGGGGATGGAAGGGAAAATTAAAAAAAAAGTCCAAAAATCATCGACCCGAAAAAATCGTCGAGTCCCAACTGACCCAAATTTTCCGCCGAAGCGATGAGATCGGCGAAACCTCGCGACGCGACGGGACGATGATGATACTGATTCCCCATTTTGTGTGAACTCGGACTGTGCAATGACGTACTCTTGTGACGTCTTATCGTCGGCAAACGGCTTACGAACGATGCGTTGTGTTTGAAGCTGGAAGACACTCGACTGCGTAAACAAACAAAATTAATGATAAAACGATCCAACAAAAAAATTGTCAAACAAATATTTCCCACAATACTTTCCTCGCAATTTATTAAATCATAGAAAATTGAATTCCCTAAAATTACAAATATTTAATTAACAAAATAAAATCCAAAGAATCTCTGCAAATCAAGCCGATTTTCAAATAGTTCAAAAATCGATAGAAACAATTAAATCTCAAACTCGTCAAATTCAACGAAACAAACAAAAATTCTGATTAATCTTTCACGATCGAACGAAACCTTAAACTCTCCCAAATTCGATGAAATCGCCGTTTTAATTAACCAATCAAAACTAAAAATTACTTTCAATCAATTTCTCCCGATCAAACGAAACGATGATTGAAACGTGTTCATTCGAACATTAAAAAAAGAAAAAAAGAAACGTTAGAGAACAATAAACAAGAATATTATACCTTGGTGGACTGGAGAGTGGTATCTGATGAATTTTCCACGTTGCAATGCTTACGCTGTGCTCGTCAGCGGCGTAACATCGCCATAGTGCCTGAATGAGACTCGCGGCTGGCTGTCGTCTCCTTATCATGTGTTTCTGTCGTTGTTGCTGTTGAACCTTAAGGGCGAAGCCCGAGCCGAGAATACCCTGTTAAACGAAATGAAATTCCGGAATGAGAACGATATCGAGACCCAGCTGGCTCGACGGTTATATTATTCCCTTGGTCGTCGCATCAGTAGTCGAGTTCCGTCGGGGCCCGAAAACTTTTCCAACTTACGGCCGGTAAAGCGAAGAACGATATGCCTAGTAGGGCGCAGAACGAGGCTATGACTTTACCCTGCCAAGTTTTTGGCACCGCGTCCCCGTAACCGACCGTGCACAGTGTGATCTGTAAAATCGAATCATCCTCAAAAAAGTATTCCGGCTCGCCCGACCAAGCCGGACGAATTTATTTTCTCCTATCTCTTACTTTTTCTCTCTTTCTCTCTCTCTAATTCGTCACGGGGGTGTGTATGTGGGAGCAATGCCAAAATATTATTTCTCTCTCGGATATCTCTTTCGTTTTGTTTAGTAAACTGTTGATTCTCTCGGATACGATGTCGAAAAATCTGGTGTTTTTTATATTGGACGGATCGTTCGCATCGAGATACTTTTATTTCGTTTGAATCGATTAGGATTTCATTTTTGTTCGATAAAAGAAAATAAAGTATTTATTTTTATTTATTTGGTAGTTTTTATTGCATATCCTTGTCGCAAGGAAGAAAATAAAGTAATTAATTTACTATTAATTTATATGGAATTGATTAAATTTTCATTTTAATTAAGTTTGTATTTTACGTGTTGATTTATGCGTATAAATGAATGGAAATTGATCAATTTTATCACCAATTTTTACAAATATTTATATTATTCTTTCATTTTCTTTTATCTTATGAAAAATAAAAAGAAAAATTGTACAATTTTTACTAAAAATAAATCTCATTCGTCGATCAAACGAAATAAAGCAAAAGAAAGAAATTAATTAAAACGGTCCGATAATTCAGGAATTAAAGAAGAAAATTTAAAAAAAAATGGAAAGCGTGACCAAGTGTAATTGGGGTAAATCGTGAAAGCGTTCGATATCGAATAAATTATCGAACAAGGCGCATTTAATTCGGTGGTAACGAGAAGTGTGCAATCTTCGCAAGAGGGTACGATAAAACAGGAGAAAGAAAGACGGAGAGAGAGAGAGAGAGAGAGAGACGATACTCGAGTCGAGTACTCGAAGGGGTTGGACGGGGTAGTTGAAAAAAAAACATTTCCTTACCACTCCCCACCAGAGTGCCTTGGCGAAGTTGTTGAAGTGTTCGTCGTCCCTCTCGGCGAGATATACCAAGAAGCTCGCGAATATCAGACCGAGGAAGCCGATGTACAGTGTCGTAATGAGTTCCTGAAATAAAAAATATATATAACTATTTTAATACTATATATACAGCCACATACACATATAATAAATGTTAAAAAACGATCAAAAGGAAGAAAGGAATCGTCACTCGACAAAAGTTTCAAGATTCGAACATAAATCACAAAAAAAATAATAAAAAGAATAAAAAAAATAAAAAAACGAGTTCGCGCTCGATATATGGTCGAAAGCGGAGAACGAAGAATTGGCGGTCGAACCTGACGATGAGCGTAAACCACGCTACCGAGCAATTTCCAAGTTCCGCCGCGACGATCCATCCTGACCATACGAAGAATCTGGAAGAATCGTAAACCCCGTAAGGCACTCGCCGCGAAAACTTGGCCGCTGCTTCGCATCGCGAGCACCACTATACTCGCGAGGATCGTGATCACGTCTGAAAAAAATGAATCAACGACGGATATGATCGACGAATGAAAGAAATAATGAGAATAGGAAAAAAAGGACGGAATTTTATTTTTTGAAATTGTTTTTTCTATTCTCGTTCACTTTGATTAAATATTGTCGATAAATTAGTGATAAACTTTGTCCAATTATGATATAATCGATCGGGGATTAATCTCAAAACCTTTTTTTTACGAAATATAAAAGCAAATTTTTTTTTTTTAAACAGAAAGTTTGAATTTTTTCCACCCTTACCGATTATGCAGAAAGGCCTTCGAAGGAACTTGAGCCGACCAACGGCGGTTTGATAACGCGAACGACATCCTGAAGACCAGAGCCTGCAAAATAAAATAATAAAAAAATAAAAAAATAATAAAAATAGTCTAAATGGTCAAACCAAAAATTTATAAAAGCAACCCTCGACCCTCGGTGTGTCCGAACGAATCGAAAAAATTGGACGATACTCAAAAAATCGTTTCCTTGTTTTGAGAAAAATGGCGAGGGAATTTGTCTCGTACAGGCGGGGTCGGTCGGCCGAGTAACAAGACAGTTTACCGAGATTGCTGCTCCCTCGCGTGAGTCAAATTCAATGGTTACTTCGTATAGATTTTTTTTTTCGCTTTTTTTATCGCCGTTTTCTTTTTTCAAGCTTCTCGTATCGTCCATTGCGCCTGCACTCGAATTTTATATTCTACGCCGATATTACGATGATGGCGAGGGTAGGGGTTAATATATACATATATATATATTGTGTGTATGTATAGATTATACAAAAAGTCTGGCCAAGTCATTTCGCTCTAAGCTCGCTCGCTGACCCAGTTGATCGACGAGCGTGAGCAAATCAAAGGAATGATTTATTTTTAAAAACTTACTTCGCCTCCCCTGACCACCCGGATGTTATCTTATTTTATAATTAGACAAAATTTTATAATTAAGACAAATAAACGTTCGTCGTTAAACTCGTATACCAAAATTCCAGCTAAATTTCAATTTTCTGATAGTTAAAAAAAAATTAAGTAATTTAATTTTCTCCGCGTTTTAATTCTTGGCGCGAATAATCGAACGATATCCGGCTGCTGTGTTGAAAGTGATGGAATTTTTATTAAATTTTCGCTGCTAACGAGCCGTTACGATAAGTTGTTGATTTTTTAAATTAAAAATTTTTTTTTTATGTCTCGGTGAGGGGTTTAAGCAAAATTTGATGCGTCTCAGCGCCCGCGAGAGTGCTCGTCGCGAAATAATATATCGTTCTCGCGAATGCTCAAAATAAGGTGAGCTAGGGAGAATGAGAGTTTCGGATGAGAGAGAAAGAGAGAGAATGAAGGAAATGAAGGCGTTGTAATAGCGAAGAGCAGTACGAAATTACTCGGGTGCCTTCTCCTTAGACGCGCGCGATAGTACTAGATTTATATGGGGCGTTCCATGCCGAATCAACAATTTTTTAAATTTTTTTCAAAACATTAATCTCATTCTCGTTCCTCCCTTTCAATACGCTTAATCCAAGAAGAATTATAAAACTCGAGTTCCATCGACCTATAATTGAAAAGAAGGAAAAAAAAAATTCCACCCTCAAAATACATAAAAATTGTTTTTATCGTATTTGCAAAAACATCGAATCTCTTGAATCTCTCGCGCAGGAAAATTTTTCAACAAGGCGTATCGCGTCTATCAAGAGAAAATAGATTTAAAAAAAACAGAAAATAATGCAAATTGTAAAAAATTGAATTTTTTTTCACTTTTTTGGAAAAAATTTAAGAAATTTGCGTTTCGCAAAAGTTAAAAATAAAATAGAAATTTCGTTGTAAAAAAAAAGTAACTATTGGCAGAAGAGTCTCAATAGGGTAGTTCGCTATTCTCCGAACGAATTGCCCCGTGCGAAATGAACTCACTGTGCGCGGCTGGCGAGCAAAGGCGTAAAGCGAATCCCGGGGTTAGGAAAACCCTACGTCCCGAGGTATTTAAAGTGTAATCCTCGTACATTGGGGAGCCGGAATTGTCGGACAACCCACGGCTTTCTGCAATCCACTATAATTCTCGACGTCTTTTCGCTCGCTTTCTCGCTAACGATCGCGACGAAAGCCAGAAAGAGAGAGAGAACGAAGAGAAAAAAAGCCCACGAAGTGAATAAGCTTCGAGATGAGAAAGAAGGGTCGTGACTTCGGTTTATATTCACTCGTTCCGGGTCTGAGTAATTTAAACGAAGAATTGAGTCTTTTTCCATTCCTCCTAGATGTTTTTTTTTGTTCCACCTTCCCACCCTCGGGCTCGTGCGATAGAGAATGGAAAATAAAAAGGGGTTTGAAGAATGGGGAGGACTTTATATATACGTATATAAATATATATGTATAGAAAGAGAGGGAGAGAGAGAAAATAAGAACCTCTGTCGTTATTCTTTTTCCACATGAAAACTCTTTGTTCCTTTGGCATTTCTCTCGAGTCTCACGAAAAAAAACAACCCTCTTGCACCCTTCTTCCTCGCTGTCTTTTCATATCCACAAAGCTTTCGTATCTCTCATTGACTCTGCTCTTAATGTTACGTGTATTCGCATAAAGCATTCCACCCCATTTCAGCCTCGAAATATAAAAAAAATAAAAAGAAAGAAAAAGAAAACAAACAGAACAACCAAACACGTCGAAAAAATGTTCAACGATAAATATACACTAAAAATTTTCGTAATTTGAATCTTGTCTTGTTATTTTCTCAAACCTTCGCATATGTTTACTTACCCTGGTTATTCTCACATTGTTATATATGCGATTTATTTAAAACGAGGATTGAAAGTGGAATTTAAACATTCGAACGTGGCGAGTTTTTTTTTGTTAGTCAAGAAACAAGGACTTTGACTGTAGATTTGCACGAGTGACCAATTTTTTTATCTTCCTTTGTTAAAAGTTCTTCTCTATTTTTCTCATCTTCTTTGCGAGTTGGGGTTGTCAATATTTTTGTTTCGTCCAAAAAGAATTTGTAGGGAGATTGCGGAATCGAAAATTTCGCTCGTAACACGAATATCACGAATTTAAAGATTTTTGGAAGAAAACAAAAACAAAAAAAGGAAAATATTACTGGCGAAATTTTCTGTCGAACGAACGAGAACAAAGATACAGCATTGCATAAAGTAGATTTTCGCCTTTTTTTTAAATTTATCAGTAAAAAGATCGAAAAACTACGAGGGAAATTTTCGATTCCGTAATCTTCGATCGAAGCTTTTTTGGAGGAAAAAAAATGTAGACCCTTGGCAGATGTCGATGGTCGACGTTCGTACCCAGGTAGGAAAGAACAATCGGGCGAGGCTTGGACCTAGCCTTGGCCAATCGTCGCCAATATTGGGCGAGGCTTGGCACAAGCCTTGGCTGAGCATTGGGCAAGGCTTGGCCCAAGCCTTGGATGATAACAATGTCCCAAGCCTTGGGAAACAAAAAAACCAATATTGGCCCAAGCCTTGGGAAACAAAAAAACCAATGTTGGCCCAAGCCTTGGGAAACAAAAAAACCAATGTTGGCCCAAGCCTCGAAAAACATAAACCCAGAGTTGTCCCAAGCCTTGGGAAACAAAAAAACCAATGTTGGCCCAAGCCCCGAAATTGATGTGCAAATAAAACTACCAAATAATAATAATAATAGTGGATACATATCAAGCGAGATGTTTTGCAATAATGAAAACAATTTTCTTCGGGTAAAGGGTTATTTATTACTATCCACCCGGCCCGGCTTCGCCCGGGTGTAATTTATAAGTAAAAATGGTGAAAAATGTAAAGTTAGTGCCTTTGTTTATAGAATTCCTCTATAATCAATGTTTGCATCTAAATTTTCATTACACATCCATAGATTGATAATGAGTTAAATTATCGATCAGCTTGCCGCTTTATAATGCCAGCGGGCGACGACTCCGCCGGCGAGAAAGCGCTCGGCCATGCGCCGCCCATCGGCCGCTGGCGGAACTACATACTCGTCGCGCGGTGAGCACATACAACAACCAAACGGTGTTGTACGTAGGTATATGTGCTGTCATTCCTGCACGCATGAATATTATTTTTAAAAAAACTATTTTTATATTGTGAAACTTATTTTCCAAACATTCGAAATTGACAAAAAAATTTTGTCAATAATTAATTATTGACAAATTTTTTTTTTAAGTTCTAAATCGCATAAATCAACTTTATTCTTTTTTATCATTTTAGAAATGTTCAATGATTATTAGTTATTATAAATTTCATTGCACAGCTTTTATCTGTAGTAAAATTTTGTATTCTATAAACATTTCGAATGTTTGGAAAATAAATTAATGGTGACTACTCAAAGCTCGGTTTAAAAATATCAAACTATTAGGCCAAGTTTGGGACCAGACTTGGCCCAGTGGTAACTTCCCAAGGCTCGGTTAAAAAATATCAAACTATTGGGCCAAGCCTTGGCCCAGACTTGGCCCAGTGGTAACTTGCCAAGGCTCGGTTCAAAAATATCAAAATATTGGGCCAAGCTTGGGCCCAGACTTGGCCCAGTGGTAACTTGCCAAGGCTCGGTTAAAAAATATCAAACGATTGGGCCAAGCCTTGGCCCGGACTTGGCCCAGTGGTAACTTGCCAAGGCTCGGTTTAAAAATATCAAACGATTGGGCCAAGCCTTGGCCGAGGCTTGGGCCAATGGTCACTAGCCGAGGCTCGGTTAAAAAATATCAAACGATTGGGCCAAGCCTTGGCCCGGACTTGGCCCAGTGGTAACTTGCCAAGGCTCGGTTTAAAAATATCAAACGATTGGGCCAAGCCTTGGCCGAGGCTTGGGCCAATGGTCACTAGCCGAGGCTTGGTAAATGACAACTGGGCCAAGCTTTGGCCAATGGTCAGCATTGGCAATTCCTACCTGGGTAATTTACATTCGTATTTTACTCTCTCTTGCTTTCTGATCTCTTCCTCTCAACCCCCACCCCCTTCTCCGCCCATTGTGTCTTTCGCTCCATCTGTCCCTTCATCGGGGAGTTCTCTGCGTCCCTTTGAGCAACCCTTGCATTTTACCACCATCTTTGCATTCAATCCGCATCCTCCTCTGTCTTTCTGCCCTTAGTCTCTGGGAATATGATCATGTTAACGCCCCTGTGTATCGTACGTCACTGAGTACTTACTAATACATTCTCGTCTCACTATATATATGTGTGTGTATGTGTGTGTGTGTGTATATGTGTATAGCTGTCCCTCTTCCATCTGGATTCTCTCATGGTGAAAACCTCTTTCCACACTAATAATCGAGTTTCCACGAGAGTATTACGAGTAAGGTCACGTCCTCGTTCTATCTTCCTCTCTCTCTCGCTCTCGCCCTCTCTCGCACTCAATCTACGTGGAAACGTGTCTAAGATTTCTATAGCGTATGATAACGATCGAAGCACCTAACCAAGTACCAAGATCGGTCAGATTATGTAATAGTTTTGGTACTACACACGTAAAGTTCACAATTACAGGACGAAGATCGAAAATCCTTAATCGATATGTAAATCATTTCCTGATTACATCGGTTTATCGTAGAATATCGAAAAGCCCTTTTACGCGATGTACAATTTAACGTTAGGTCGTACGAAAGGCATAAAATTATATAAAATATTTATTATTTATTATTAAAGACAATTTTGTGATAATTAAATTTTTTATTTTCATGGATTTTTTTTCTTTGTACGTTAAGAAAATTATTCGAACGTTTGTATGAATTTTATTGATTTAATTTAATTAAAATGGAGAGTCGATTGCCTACCTGCAACAAAATTCAAGACTGAACCAAACGACAACGACGAGTTCCATATAGTACAACAGCAAACCGGCCTCCTTCTCGTACTCGTCGATCGTGCTGAAGACCGACAGTACCAGGCACATGAAGACCATACAAAATCTGTAATTTGTTTTTTATTTAGAAAAAAAAACAATTTTCTTAATTAAAAATGAAAAACAATGAAAAAATTTCTTACATTATTTTTTATTTTGTCAATTATCACGTAAGTACTTTTTTCACATTAATTTTTTTTAATCGATCGATCGATATCGAATTTTTCGGTAAAATTAATTACGATTACTTCGCAATGCGATCGATAATAATTTACTTACACGATCATGTGGTAGGTGATGGCATAAACGCCCCGGGGTCGCTCGAGAAAATTATAGAAGCTCGTCTGAATTCTCCGATAGCGAGCGTCCCGACGCGTTGCCCTGTAGTTTATCGGGCGTCCCAACAGTGACATTCTCGGTGCCGTCAGTCGCCCACCGGAGCCGCTGTACCTTCGACAAAATTCAATCGTATCAAACTCTCGTACAAACACCCTGAGAAAACATTCTCCAGGGCGAAAACAATTTCCACCCAAACAAACAAAAATTAACAATTATTATTTCAAAAATTATTTATTTTACAAACAACAGTAACAACGATACTAAAGAAAACAAAAAAGAATTTATAATATTATTCTCAAACCTTTGATAAACCTTTAAACATCATTTGACAATAATTTTATAAAATTTAATTAAAAATTTGTCACGAAATACAATTTTCATTAAAAAAATAAGAAACTGAGAAAAATTAATTGTCCGAGCTTTTGTCAAGGACTTGCGATTAAAGGACATCATTATCGATGAAATGTTTGACGTGCCTCCCTAGTACAGCACACATATCAAAGAAAGAGAGAGGGAGAGAGAGAGAGAGAGAGGCAGCTAGAGCAATAGGATGACTCTCGATGACCGTCAAAGTGAGGCTAGAGAATTTCCTGCTAATGTCGCCGCGCTGCATTGGCTTTTGCACAACACCGGGGCCGATGTTTCCCCGGACTCTGTTCGTACTACTAATACTGTCTCTCGCTATCGCTATGTCGTGCTTCGTGCAGGCTCTCTCACCGTGCCTCGTACGTTTACTCGGTCAAGTGTGTGTTTTGGAATTAATTGCGGCGACGATGTGTATAACATGCTAGCTACACATCAACATGCGCTCTCTCTCCGCGGTCATTCGGAATTGACATTACCGAATAATTGGGGAAAGAGGAATATTTCCCGTACTGGGATAATTGGCAGTGCGAAACGATCGAACACAAATTTACTAAAAAAAAAAAAAAAAAGCACTATGAGGAAACGCAAATCTATATCGATAACAAAACGGTACACAATTTTAATGAAATCTTATCGTTTGTATAAATTTTCTTTTGTCTCGTTCGATAATGAGCAAATAATTGAAATAAAAAAATTAATTCTTCGTAAATCGATAAAATTTCGTTATTATTGTAAAACGAATTATCTTTTCATGGAATTATCGTCACGTAAAATTGAGTTATTTATTTTCATTTTTTATTTTGATTAATTAAGCTGGATATATTTTTTTTACGATAATATAAGAAAATCTTAATTTCAGTGTATTTTATGAAAATACAAAATTTGAATGAAATAAAATAAATACGTTTCGTATGGTGTATTGTTTTACGATAATGAAGTGAGCAAAGGACGATGAGAGAGAAATTTATACGAAACAGAAGAAATCGGCATTGTCGGTATTCAGCAGACTCCGTTATCGACCTGAGAGAACAAAAAAAGCGTTTAATCGATCGTATAGGAATTCACTTGAGCGTGAATTTAATTGGCCGTACGTGGAATTCGTTGGCTCGGTCTTAATTCGTCGAAAGTATAGTGGGAGGATTATAGAGAGGTTAGTGAAGGGAAGAAAAAAAAATATATATATTTGCACCATGTGCAAGAATACGGTCGTGGGTGAAAAGATAGAAAGAGAAAGAGAGAGACAAAAAGAGAAATAGTGTGAAAAGAATTTTGTCTTTTTTCCCCATTCTTCCTCGGTCCCTGTTCTTCGCGTTTTAGTCTCAGACCCCATCGTGGCAATAATGCTTTTTGGCTAGTGCGCGAAAAATCGCGAAACAAAGCAAAAAGACAAAAATAAAAAAAAATAAAAAAAGAATAATCGAGGAGCGAGAGAGAAAAATTGCGATTTGCGACCGAGCCAAACCGCGTTTCCGAGTTTTCCGCGTCTGGGAACCGCGTGCGGTCTCCGAGAAAGAGCCACGGGGGATACCTCATCCCCAACCCCCTTAAACCCCCGCCCCCTTCAACCCCGGGTACGGGGGATGGAGAATACAACCCGAGGCTCGGTCCACGAGGCATTAACGCTTCGCTCGTTTATCGGTCTCGACGATCGTAACCGCATACTGGTGGGATATATTATCGCCGTTTCGAAAAAAAAAACCTCAAACCAATTCTCGAGTGACCCACCGAACTATTTTTTGAACCACCTTCATAAATGAATTATTCCGAGACCGGAAAACCGACGGCCGTGTCTCTCGGGAACTTTTTTCCGCACTCATCCGAAAAATCTCGTGGTTAACGTTTTTTTTTCTTCGCTTATTTTGTTTTTGTCTTGTTTTTGTAACTCGAGTAGTTTTTCTCGCGTCGTGAAAAAATCGCTTCGTTTCGTTCACACGAGTAACGATAAAATAATGAAATCCGAGAAAATGAGAATTTAATCGATGTTAATTCCTGTTTTATCGTGGAATTTTGCCATGTTGACTCGTAATGAAAAATTGATTATCAAAACTTTTGTAATTCGTCAATTTCGATCTTTATAAATTAATAATATAAATCCGTCTTATCCATTAAAAAAAAAGATTATCATATTTTCATAAATTTCCGTTAATAATTTTCATAATTTTATTGAAAATCTACATTATTTTTATTTCAATTATACAAATTAATTTCTCTTTTGCTTCAAGGGGTTTCTCTAAAATAGTCCCCTCGAGTTTTCTATTTAGCTATATATATATATATTTATATATATATATACAATATCAACGAGCACAGGCGTTTTTCGTGCGGCAGACAGAGAGCTCAGGCAGCAAAAATTAATAGCCTCGTCCAGATCAGCATATATATCGAAACATGGGCCAGACTTTGTTTTTTTCAATACCCTCGAGAGTACGAAAAAGTTATAGAGAGCGAGCGAGCGAGCGAAAGAGAGAAAGAGAGAGAGAGAGAGAGAGATGCCGCTCGATTGCACTCACCTGAGTGACTTTTGGTCCATGTCGAGGGTGTGAAAACGGACCGCCGCAGAGGTCGTGTAGTAAGCGGGCGGGCTTGAGGCTACGCAAGCCTCCGAATCCCGCTCGAGGGTTGCGGAACGTAATACGAAGTGCGAGGTGAGGAGAGGACGGTGAAGCAACGCCGGACTGCCACCTGCCGATAGTGGCTCCGACGTCATTATCGCTGAAACCGCGCCATTTACTACAAATATATATGGGGCATTCCATGAAAATTCGGTCAAAATTCGATGCGACTCTTTAGTCGGATTTGCTTCGTAATTTTTTTAACGAAAGTACTCCTCGACAACTGGGTCCCTGATTTTTTTCCGATTTTTCCTAACGCGCGTTTACGAGATAGATTTTTTTTTATGTAAAACCAAAAAACAAACATTCTCTAAAATAGAGAAAAATTTTGAATTAAAATTGGCTAAAATGTAACAAATATATTGTAGTGTCTTACATCACTTGTAAGTTGATACATTTTTTAATATTATTACAAATCTCTTCACGCTTAAAAAAAACATCGAGTTTTTATCAAAATCGACCAAAAACAAAATGTCAATGGAACAAATGTAAAAAAAAATCTGAAAAAAATCGGTAACTCGTTTTTCGAATAGTATTTTCGTATTTAATTATTTGTTTTCAAATTACGAAGCATTGTCGCAAAATTTTGATCGACCGCCACGGAACGCCCCGTATACGAAGCACGCGAGAATAAGAGAGACAAGAGAGACTGTCGGAAAAGCAAGAGACTACACAGGATCGCCCAGAAGACTAGAAGAGAAGACTAAATAAAAATGTGAGGAGGAAGAAGCGTACGATAAAACAAGAAGGAAGCCACAGGCTGGAAGTGGTTGGTGGTAAAAAAAAGCGAAAGAGAAAAAGAGAGATCGAGAGGGAGAGAAAGAGACAGAGGGATGAAGCGATAAGTGAATCTTGCTCGTTGGCGTGAGCGCCGGTTCTTTTTCTCTCTTGCGTTCGATCGGCCCGGGGTAGGAAAAGGTCCATCCTTCATGTTTGGCCCGGCGTGTGTCTCTCGCGTAGAAAGAAAAAAAACGACAAAAAAAAAGAAAGGGAAAGAAGACGAGCGAGCCGAAAGGTTGAAGTGCGCGCCCAGGAGCCGAAAGGAGCTGGTAAGAAGTGTGGCAAAAGATTAAAAAAAAAAGAAGGAAATAAGAATGAGAAATGAAAACAGAAAGAGCGGTTAGAGAGTAGAAGTGGTAACGGCAGAGGAAGAATAAGGAAGAAGGAGAGAAAGAGAGAGGGCGTTCGACCGAGCCGGCGAATCCCTTCATTGAATATTTATGATCATAAATCTTCGGTGGAGCCTTCGCTACGACAGCATTATACGTACGTATCCTCTTTCGAGATTCGACAATTTTCACTCATAATGTGTGCCTAGGGTAGGGATAATATCGACGGGCTTGAGAAAGATGAGAAGACAGAGAGAGAGGGAGAGAGAGTAAGGGGGTTGCGGGTTAGGGGTAAGTTTGGGTTGGCCGATGAAAGGAAAGTTTTTTAAAGGAGAATGTGTGCTCTGTCTCTGTGACGTGTTCGCGAGAAACGAATAAAAGAATGAGAGAGAGAGAGAGCGTGAGATGATCCTCACCACTCGAGTGTCAGCTGGTCGATCTGCACTCGGCCGGATGAGTCATGCCTCACAAAATCTCAACTTCCGACAGTTTCCATCTGCAACAGTCGCAAACGAACGAAAATATTATATTTAAACTCTTCGTCTTGTGAGATATAAACGTGCTACGCAGAGTCGTATATACGTCTTTATTAAGAATTTTTTGTTAATTGCATTTAGGAGAATTTGTAATTATGATTTATTAGATTTTTGGATTTTATTGTAATTTGGTGAGGCGATTTTTTTTTTACTGATGAATAGGATTTGCGTAGTTTTGAGATTTTTGTGATATGCGAAATGATGAGAAAATATGAAAACATAATTGAAAAATTTTCAAATTTGGGGTTAGAAAGGAGAAAGAAATACTGGAAAAAATATTGAAATTTTGATCTCGTAAGAATTTCATTCGTACCAAGTTTGTATCACTCGTATTACTCACAGTCCACATGTCATATGTGATATGTATAAAAATGACAGAATATCAAAATATCACTATCGCGTGAAATTTCTGGACTTTATAGCGTAATATTTTTCGACATTAAATTTTTCGATGAAAAATGCAATGTTGGAAGTAATTAAAAAATCGTCGCGTGGTAAGCTTTATAGTTCAGTCAGTGAGCGACAGTCAAGTAAAACGGCCCCCCCCTGTGATAGAACGCGATATAATATATAATTGCGATTTGGTATAATAAAGTGAGGGAATATGGACCACCAATTTTTTTTTCTCATTTCAAGAATTATCCGTGTTGTTTCGAATGTTTTTCGTATGGTGGGGTAATATGGACAATACGACTCAAGCAACGTGAAATAATTTCCAAATGGGCCGTAAGTGTTCAGGGACCCTCCGAGCCAGTTTGGCGTGACAAGGGGGGAGGAATTTAGTATACGCCGAGCAACAGACGACCAAGTTACCAGAACAACCTCCCCACCCCTCAAATTTCCCTATAACTACGGGTAGAACGCGGCCAAAATTATCGCAGTACTTCAAACTTCGTCGCCATGAATAAAGCTTCATTATTATAGAGATAAATAAGTGGTTGACACTATTGACTCAAGGGTGGTCGTTCGTGCATGAAAAAGGGTTCCAGTCCGCGATTAATCGACCCTCGTAATCGTCAGACCCATAATTCGTCGTTTCACAAATAAGTACAACCCCTTAATCCTAGAATTACCGAAAACTGTCGGACGAAACAAAAAAAATCTGCGAATTTAATAATTGGACCTACTAAATTCCAAAACTGTCATTTTTCAACCATCAACCCCTGTAATTTTTCGGCTACCCTCACGGGGATAAGATTTATCATCTTTTTTTCATATTACCATCGTCAAAATAAATAAATGTGCCGCGATTAAAGTTTTTTTCGACGCTGAACCTCAACTTCGTATAAACGACCTGGTCCATATTGCCCCACCGACCCCGTATATCTTCCATAAAATCGCGGTGAAAAAGAGGCACAGCTTAGTTATACAAGTGAAGTCGTGGCAAGAGCCGGAAAAGGGCGAGAGGGGGAAGAGACAGAAAGAGGTGCCCTTGTGTGGGTGTCGGCAACCAGAAATCCTATTGACGCTTCTTTTTTTTCTCGCCCCCCTCCTCCCTCTTACAGAGAACGATATATACGGTCATAAAGTCTTTACCTTCTTTAGCTTTTCCCTTCATTCTCTCTTTTTCTCTTTCTCTCTCTGCCACTCGTTTTTGAACATACACGTACACTCTTACATCTCTGAGGAAAAGCAAGACTGGCGACCCGAAAGCTCAACCGCCCATTCATACCCTCAGGCTGTTCGAACGTCAATGTATGGCTCTGCCTCTATTACCCGGTAAATACCTCGCGGATACCGGGTCATATAAACCCCCGGAGCATAGAAAAAGCAACCGCTGCATCCGGGCTTAATTTTCATAGGGTGGAGAAAATATAAAGATCGAAAGCGTGGGTGTGAATAAAACATTCGAAATAAAATACAAGGGAAATATTATATTTCCTGTGAATTTGGATAAAAAGAATTTCGATATCGGAAATAACTTCAGATTTTTTTTTAATGACTTGAAAAATGACGCGTCTCGTCTCGAAACCTTCGAGGACTGAGAAAGTCCTTTTTTTCAGGAAAATTATATATTTTTTATTTCAATTTTAGAATTACGATTTTCTTTTTTTTTTTGAAAAATAAATTTTTTAGCGATATATCATTTTCGCGATTTAATATAGCTTTTCGATAATTTACGATAACGAGTCGATATATTCGATCATCGACAGAGGAATAAATTTGACGAATTTTATAATGGACGAAACTTGAAAGTGTTTTAAAGGAGGATTCTCACCACCGCGAGGCTGGATTATTTTCCGCGATTCCGGAATATAATCTATCCTGATAATAATACGACGGTTCTTTATAAATCATATTTAGGATCCTAACGGGACCGATAAATCTTCCCGCACCGAGCTCTCGTGAATTTTCCCCAGTCGGACGATGTTCCACGAAGCGGAATGAACTACCGGGAGCTCGAACATATTCGAAACGTTTGAACTGAAAATAATATAAAAAAATTTATTAAAAAATGTTCTTTTTTTATGAAAAAAAAAATTCTTCATTACAAAAATACAAAAAACATCAGTTATTAATAAAATAAAATAAATAGAATAAAAGTTTTAATTATGTGTCAAGAATAATGGATCGCATGATTATAATTATTTATAACGTTTGGTCTTATTTCATCGGTGAAAATCCGAGTCATTTGGAATGATCGACGAGCAAAAATTCAAATAAGACCAAATGACTTTTTAACTTCTCCCTTTCCCACGATAAACACGAGTTCCAATCGCGACTAACCCCGCGTATCGAAAAACTATCTCGACTTTTCCACGAAAAGATACGGATCGGTTGATCCAAACGGTTTGATTTTCGTACTGCTCTCTGTCTTTCTTTTTTTTTGTTATTTTACCTCTCTCTCCCGCACTCACCCCCGTCAGTTCGACAAACTCCTTTTCGTCGTTCGTCCGTTACAAATCTTGCTTTCTCTCGATGCCAAACAATTTCGGGGCGACTCGAGGCGAAGGAGGAGGAAGTGAGTGAGAGCAGGAAGAACGAGGCGAATGATGAAAAAAACGAAAGGGAAGAAAAACAAGAAGAGAGGGACGAGAAAAAAAGTAACGATAAAAGTAGTATAACATATTAGTGCTGTTTTAGGGCGAGATGAAAGAAAAGCACACACACAGCAAATAACGGAAGGATGAGAAACGAGTGAAAGAAGAAAAAAAGGGCAGTTTTTGCAAAGCTTCGAAGACGACGACGTCGACGTCGACGCGAAACGCGCGCTTGCTTTCGATAAGCGGCCAATCGTTGAGCTCATGGACTTGTGCCAACTTGATATTTCAGCGGAGCTATATTTCATTATTACTCCCCCGCTGTGTTTTATGTGCATAAAGAGAGAAAGAGAGAGATGTGATGAAAACGGAACACGGAGGAAAAAAATTGTTGCCAGTGCTATTAACGTCGCGTATTGGCTGTACGCCATAAAAAAACAAATAAATAAACAAAAATACTCTTTAAATTGGAAATTTCCAAAATACTTCGTAGTGATTTTCCGTCTTGCGCCGAGCTTCGTCCTCGAGGAAGCATTTTCCTCGTTTAATCGGCTTTCTTATTAAGGAAACCTCGCGAGGGCCGGAGGGTAAGCCGCGGGTCATTAACGTTTTGAATAAAGAAAAAACAAATAATATATCAGTGAAGTTTTTGTTTTGTTTATTTAACGAGGCATTTTATATATTATAGAATTACAATATCCACCCATCGTTTTCAATGAAAATAGAAATTTTTCATCTAATTCAAGAAAATTAATTGTTATCGAGAGAGATAGCAGTTTGCAAGCGGTAAAATAATTTTCAGCTCGATCGACCAAGTCGTTCTTGAGTAATCGAGGATCGTTTATGGACGCCGCAGGCGCCACGCGCATCCGCACTCGCGCATAACCCCACCTCGGCCGCGCTCGCGGCTGCGCGCGCTCCATATCCCCCTCTCGCTACGCAGGCACACGCGCATGCGCAAATACACGCTCGCGTGTATTATAACTTTTTTCCACAAAAACTTTCCTCCCCCATTTGTCAACATCTTCAACACTCCAACGCGTAATATTTCGAATATAAAAAAGCGTCGTATTCAAAAGCATCGCCCATTTTGTTCCCCAAGTGTCGATACAAAAGTGAAATTACAAATTCGTCGTTCGTTATTTTAACGCGACCCTCGTTCTTTTAACTTCGTTTCATCTTTTCTTATAACCCTCTTGGTCGTTTGTTATCGCGAGGCAGGAGCGTGTAGCAGAGAAGAAGAATAAAATGTTGTCGAACAAAAGGAATCTTGGCTGAAAATACAGGAAAGAAAGGGGAAGAAAAAAAACCAGGAGATAGAAACAAACTTGGACAACCGCGAGAGTGTCTCTCGTTCTCGGACTAGAATGGCCAAACGAGTCTTTCCACCACCGTTACATACATATATCTATCTATACATACACATATATAGTTATATACGCATAAATATATATATATACATATATATCAGCCCGAGAGTCCACCAAATTGAAGACCTTTCTCCATTGTTCCGAAAATAATTCGCCTCATCCAATTAGCCAGATTTCGTCGGCGAGAAAGCAACATCAACAAGCCCGCACACAGGTCGACACGACCGAGCGGTGAAAAAGCATCGTTGCTTCTCCGTCCCTCCCTCTTGCTCTCTCTCTCTCCCTCTTTCCCTCAGTGGAGTGGTCTCGCACGCGCTCGGATTTTACCGTCGCCTCTGGGCTTTCACGAGATACTCAGAGGATGTAAATATGCCTCCCCTTATGCTCTATAATATACATGTATGTACGTGCGTATGAGTACATTAGAAATGTTACCATACACTTGCATATTTGTGGGCTTAAGGGTGCTGAAGCCATACCGTGGAAAAGTTCAACGTTTTCCTTCATATAACATATATATATATATATATATCTATGTGTGTGTATTTTCACAAATGTGTGTCATACGCATGGAGTGTCACCATGTATTTCATATACACAAGGAATATACTGGAAATTGTCGTTGGGAAGGGGGAGGTTGCCTTGGAGCTTCCCGTCCGTCTGGCGCCACGGAAATTTTCCTTCTCCCTTTTCTATCCTCCTCCCCCCCCTCCTCCTTACTCCTTTCTAGCTCTTCACGTTTTTTGGGATGATCCTCGTTTGCTCTCGCGACGAGCATAATCCCAACGTCCGAAAGTTCCACGAGGTTAAACTCACGCAGCCTTGGGGAACGAGTTGGATATTTGTAAAAATTTCTTGATACACTTTTCTTCTCTCCGTACAAGTATTATTATGTAGATATATGTGTGTGTGTGTGTGTGTGTGTGTAGGTGTATGTATGAATATTAGACTTTCGAGACGAAATTCGAGTATTGACTCGATGAAAATATTTCCACCATGTTAACATCGAGGTGAAAAAGGAAAAATGTGAAATTGTTCATGAATTGATACGAATGGAAAGCAAAATTCGAAATCGAGCGGGAATAAATACTGAAACGACGAGAGATTTATAAAGGGATGGGGGGGGGGGGGGGGGGGTAACAGATTGAATATTTCCCACAATAGAAGAACTCGATAAAAATGGTTTAAAAAAAAGAGTGAAATTATATCGATTTCTAGAAATTGATTTCAATTGCTTTTTTTTCCGTGCAATTCGTCGAATCGAAACGGCGAAATTTCCATCGGGTTTTCGACGTTATTGGTAATCATGATGTAAAAAAGAAATTTTTTTAAATGTAAAACATAATTATAGCCGTCGTAATTTAAAAGGTCGTTATGCATAAATCATTATTATGGTTGGACGATAGAAGCGATTGCGAATTAATTACTGGTTCGGCTCGTTATTTCGACCCTTGAACGCGCTAGCACACCTTGTACGTAACGGTAGGTAATCGCGGCTCGCAACAAGCCGCCCGAATGCTCCTCGAGTCTGATCACCACCTCCTCTTCCTCTCTCTCACTCTATCTTCCTCCACCTCTCGTCTTCCTGCGTGCCTCTTACTCACTCGAGAGCCTCGAGTCTCGGTGTTAGATCGAGAT